>BCLG01004494.1:0-11518 GCA_001602295.1 Zoysia matrella
GGGGGGGGGGGGGTATTTAGACTTTCCTAAACAACCAATTAGAGATCCTAATCTAATGGAAAGCAACAAGTTATAACAGATTCAACTGACTTAAAGATCCTAATCTTATGGAGATCTATCTGACTTAAGATCCTAAACTTACGAAAATCTAACAAACCATAACAAATCGAGGATGCCTAGCCCTACTGGCACGGTCTCCTCTCAACTGCGGCGCCTGCATCTGGTGTACTGGACGCCAGTCATAACATCTCCCTGCCTCGACAAACAGCTCACCTCGAGTTGAACATTTGGGTAGAAGTCCTTAAAAGCTCCAAGCGGTTCTCAGGTAGCCTCCTTGGTAGTCATGCCACGCCACTGGACGAGAACATGCCAAACGTCATGGTGGAGCTGGGCTTTCAGGACACGCTCAGGTGCCAGCAGCAGACGACGTCATGCGTGGGGGGTACTGGCGGTGGCGAGGATGGAGGGTCGCCGCGGAAAAGCTTGAGTAGCCCCACGTGTAAGACATCGTGAAGGCAAGCGCCCTCCAGCAACTGGAGCTGGTAGGCTACCTGGCCGATGCGTTCCCAAACCTAGAATGGCCTGGCAAAATGAGGGTCGAGCTTTCCTTTAGCTCAAGGCTCGAGTGAGTGCGTCGTTGTTAGAAAATAATCCATGTGTTGTAGCTAGAGCTGGTCGGCTGACCATTGCTTAGTAAGGTTGTTACAGCTGTTTACAGCTAGCTACAGTAGTCAATTCTGTTTTTTCAACTGCTGCTGAGACATAGACAGCTGTAGCAGGTTGTAATAGAAGTAGAATTAGAATTCTCTTGCTGAATAGCAGCTGAGACTAATGACGGTTCGGAGCAACCATCTTATACTATAAATAGACCCTCATATGCAATGAAAAAGCTAAGCTTATGCTGCCAAAGTTTCAGTTCTATTAGCTTTCTTCACTTTCTCAGCTCTCCCATAGTTCTTACCCCAACATTTGATAATCAGAGCCTGTGTTGTGATCTATGGCATCAGCTCCGGCAAGAGAGGATACTCTAGCCGGCGAGCATGCGTATCGTCGTCGTTCCGGTGGGAAGCTTTACTTTACCGAGGAGCAATGGCTTGCTCAGTCGAAGCAAAGGAAGATACGAGATGGTGGGCCCAAGTCTTCGAAGTTCGGTGGGAACACTAGGCGGAGCCCTCGAGGCCTGAAGAGGAAGTAGGGTCGCATGAACGACTCTAAAGATGGCGAGAACTCCGATGATAAGGATAAGTGCAGGAACTGTGGCCTGTATGGGCATTAAGCCAAAGATTGCCGCAAGCCCAAGAAGGCGCAGGCACCCCTTTCGCAGGCGGACGAGGATGACGATGAGCCCACAGAGCTCATGGCGCAAGTGTGCGCGCTCTCAGTGGCACCGACGGGTGTGCACCTCGATGAGCCACGCGCACAAGCGTTCCTCAGCGACACGGAAGATGATGTTGCGCATATCAAGGGGTGCTACCTCGACACCAGAGCCACCAATCACAGGACGGGCCAAGAGGACGTATTCTCCGACCTCGACCGTTCAATCATCGGCTCCGTCAAATTTGGCGATGGTTCGAAGGTTAGCATCAACGGCCGTGGCTCTGTCATCTTCAACGACAAGAATGGCTCCCACAAAGTCCTCACAGGCGTCTACTTCATCCCGCAACTCCGCAATAGCATCATCAGCTTTGGGCAGCTTGATGAGAACGGCGCCAAGATCCACATCGATGATGGCATGCTCCGTGTCTGGGATCAACAAGATCGCCTCCTCACCAAGGTCCAGCGAGGTGCCAACCGGCTATACATGTTGCACCTCGACATTGCGCGCCCAATATGCCTTGCTGCCCGCCGTGATGATGATGCCTGGAGGTGGTATGACCGATTCGGCCACATCTTTGACGCATTGCGGCGCTTGTCCACACAGGACATGGTGCGTGGCATGCCAAAGTTGGAACACGTTGAACAACTCTACGACGTGTGCATCACTACCAAGCAAAGGTGCATGCCATTCCCAAAGAAGACGAAGTACCGTGCCGAGCAACCCCTTGAGCTGATCCACGGTGATGTATGTGGGCCGATCACGCCTGCAACTCTTGGTGGACGCCGTTACTTCGTCCTCCTCTTTGATGACCACTCGCTTTATTGTTGTCCGGGAAGGGCGATGCGGGGTCATAAATTCAACGGATCCAGGCGGCGGCTGATGTGCAGAGCGGCCAGAAATTGAAGATGATCCGCACCGACAATGGCGGCGAGTTCACCTCAGCTGAATTCGCGCACCATTGCGACAAACGTGGAGTGCTCCGCCAGTTCACTGTGCCCTATAGCCGTAGCAAAATGGCATCGTCGAGCGACAGAACCAGACGGTGGTTGCGATGGCACGTGCATTGCTAAAGCAGAGGAAGCTGCCAGCAAAATTTTGGGAGAGGCGGTCACCACAGCGGTCTACTTGCTCAATCGTGCTCCCACCAAAAGCCCGGTGGGCAAAACGCCATTTGAGGCCTGGCATGGTTGAAAGCCGGCTGTGCAGCATCTATGAACCTTTGGCTGCGTCGTCTACGTCAAAGATACACGTCCACATCTCAAGAAGCTTGACGACCAGAGTGCCCCCATGTGTCTTCATCGGCTATGATGAGCGCGTCAAGGGCTATCGCGCCTACGACCCGGTGAACAATCGGGTGCACATCACACGTGATGCCATTTTCGATGAGGCGGCGAGCTGGGACAGGGAGGCTGGCGACTCGACTGCGCCTAGCAGCGATTTTGTCGTAGAGCACATCTTCCCCGAAACGGTAATTCCAAGATCTGGGGGAGCTGATTCGTCTGCTTCATCCTCGCCAGCACCCACGCAAGAGTCCCTAGCGACACCAAGTGCACCTGCACCTTCGCCGCCGCTGCAGCAGTTGACGCCAAGTCTTGCTCCAGCGCCAGCATCTCTAGAGTTCGTGTCCCCGCTATCTGACGACGATGAGCGGGTGGACGCGTACCACGACAAGGAGCCACTACGGTATCGCACTATCGACATCATTAGAGATGCGCCAATCCCCGGCGAGGCACAACGTGACCTCGACACTGGCTCCCTCCTTGCTAGCGAAGGAGAGCCGAGCTCTTTCGCAGAGGCTAAGCGTGACGCAGCATGGCAAGCTGCCATGAGGGAGGAGATGGACTCTATTGAGCGGAACAACACTTGGGAGCTCGTGGACCTACCACGTGGCCATCGCCCAATTAGTCTGCGTTGGGTGTTCAAGCTCAAGAAGAATGAGGCCGGTGCCATGATCAAGCAGAAGGCACGCCTCGTCACCAAGGGCTATGTTCAACAGCATGGGATCGACTTCGATGAAGTCTTTGCTCCTGTCGCACGCTTGGAATCAGTGCGGTTAATGCTGGCTCTCGCCGCGCACCAAGGTTGGGAAGTCCATTACATGGATATGAAATCGGCATTCCTAAACGGCGTGCTCGAAGAAGAGGTGTACGTCTCACAGCCGCCAGGATTCGTAATCACTGGACAAGGGAAGGTGCTACGGTTGAAGAAAGCACTCTATGGCCTACGTCAAGCTCCGCACGCATGGAATGCTTGCCTTGACGCAACACTAAAGAGCCTTGGCTTTAGGCAAAGCCCCCATGAGCATGCTGTCTATGGACGCGGCCATGGCGAAGGACGTCTACTCATCGGTGTCTATGTCGATGACCTGATCATAATTGGGTCCGACTCCAATGAGATTAATTGCTTCAAGGATGAAATGAAATCGCAATTCCTCATGAGCGACCTTGGCCTCCTCTCCTTTTACCTAGGGATTGAGATGCGCCAACATGCTAATGGGATCGCACTGAACCAAAAGGCCTACGCCAAGCGGATCCTTGAGAGTGTTGAGATGCAGAACTGCAATTCAGTCTCCACACCGTTGGAGACACGACTCAAGCTAAGCCGAAATAGCACGGCGCCGAAGGTCAATGCGACGACATATCAAAGGCTAATCGGGAGCCTACGCTACCTCGTCCACACGCGACCTGACATCACCTTCACGGTGGGCTACCTCAGCCGCTTCATGGAACGCTCCACAGTGGAGCACATGGGGGCGGCGAAGAGGCTGCTTCGCCACATCGCCGGCACAATTGACCATGGCCTCGACTACCCGCGTGGCTCTGGAGAGTTAAAATTGGTTGGCTACACCGATAGCGACCATGCCGGCGACATCGACACTCAAGAGCACCTCTGGTGCCTTGTTCTTCCTCGGTGCTAGCTTGATCAGCCGGCAATCGATGAAGCAGCGGATTGTTGCTCTGTCTTCCTGTGAAGCAGAGTACGTTGCCGCAACAACGACGGCATGCCAAGCCATCTGGTTGGCACGGTTGCTGGGTGACCTCACAGGAAAGGGAGCTGCCACCGTGAAGTTGAAGATGGATAGCATGTCTGCCTTGGCACTCAGTAAAAATCATGTCTTCCACGAGAGAAGCAAGCATATTGATCTGCGCTACCACTTCATTCGAGAGTGTGTGGAGAACAGGAGCATTTCTACTGAGTTTGTCAATACCAAGGACCAAATCGCAGACATTCTAACAAAAGCACTAGGGCGAGTCAAATTCCAAGAATTGGGAGCTAGAATTGGAATGGCCCAAATTAATGAAGGACACAAGGATTAGGGGAAGAAATGTTAGAAAATAATCCTTGTGTTGTAGCTAGAGCTGGTCGGCTGACCATTGCTTAGTAAGTAAGGTTGTTATAGCTGTTTACAGCTAGCTACAGTAGCCAATTTTGTTTTTTCAACTGCTGCTGAGACATAGACAGTTGTAGCAAGTTGTAATAGAAGTAGAATTAGAATTCTCTTGCTGAATAGCAGCTAAGACTAATGACGGTTCGGAGCAGCCATCTTGTACTCTAAATAAACCCCCATATGCAATGAAAAAAGCTAAGCTTGTGCTACCAAAGTTTCAGTTCTATTAGCTTCCTTCACCTTCTCAGCTCTCCCATAGTTCTTACCCCAACAGCCGTATGGTGGAGTAAGCGCAGCTAAACCTATTCTCCCACCGCGAACTCCAGATCACGATGATGCGAGTCGTAGTAGCGCTTGGAAATTTGTTGAGCTTGGAGGAGGCGTTCTCAGACCTCCTTGAGGAACTCGTCGCGCTCACGGAGGAGGTTCTCCACATGGTTCACAGGGTGCATGCGCATCTAGTGGTACCCTTCGATAGAGGTCGAGCTTGGTGAAGAACTGAGCGCTATGGAGCTCGTCGAGGATTTCATTGACCATCGAGATCAGAAATTTGTCCTTCGATGTCTTGTCGTTGAGGCGCGGGTTCTCCATCTATTGTGTTGCTTGCATTTCGTCCCTCCTCTTGTGGGTGGTGTGGGGGGGGTATTTATTTCCTAAACAACCAACTAGAGATCCTAATCTAATGAAAAGCAACAAATCATAACAGATCCAACTGACTTAAGATTCTAATCTTATGGAGATCTCTCTGACTTAAGATCCTAAACTTATGGAGATCTCATAAACCATAACAAATCAAGGGTGCCTAGCCCCTACTGGTCCGCAGCCTTCTCTCCACTAGCGCGCCTGGTGAACTGGACGCCGGTCATAACATTAGCACTTCCTGATGCTAGCAAGGACGCTCTCGAAGAAGGCTAGAATTGTCTCTCTGGCTAAGCAAAGCAATAATATTATGATTTCCCAAACAGGCAGCCTAGCCCTTAAAGGCTAGAAATAATGTAGCCAAGGATCCAACGTCCAAACAAGCCTGGAAACACTTTGCTTATTTTTTCGTAATAAAATAAACAGCCATGTCAAAAAATCACGCTTACAAAGGATCGAGGCAAAGAAATCCAAGATTAACCCACGAGTTTATGTGACCTTTTTTCTCAATTGCAGCCTATAAGTTTTACTTGATCTGGTCAGTAGACACATTAATTAAGTAGCATTCTAAAATCGATTGAATATACAAAAACTGTTATACTTTAGTTGCTTTAAAGCTCCTAACTTTATTTGGCTAAGCGAGTGAAGTTTAAGGTGGCTAAATATATAAAATGTTCACTAACTGCTATTCCTTAGTGAATTAAAAGCTGATATTAGATCAAAGGAACCACCATATCAATGGAAATGGGGGGGAGATAGAGAGCATAGGTAATTACCGACGTAATGAATCTTCAGTAAGTTGTAGCTCCTGCCTTTCCATTATACCTTTATCTCTTTGTTTGAATGTCTCAAAAAGCTCATCCCTGATGGCATAGATCTAGCATGTGGCAAATACAGAACAAATATTCAAGCTGTAAACATTACAGTAAAATTAACTTCAAGATTAAAAACATGGTTTTAGCTTAAAAACGAAGAGAGAAATTTTATTGTATTATAGCCATTTACTCATCAACTTTAAAAAAGTCAATAAGACATCCCCCGGGCATTGCATTTGCATTAAGAAGAAGATTTTCTCACGTAGGTCGATAAAACCCTGAAACCCTACCCCTACCCCTACCCTTACATAGTGGCACCGTATCCCATGTGAGAATGACCAACGATCTAGGCCCGGCCTTAAAATGTGCTTTGGCATGGGACAGACAAGGGGATTTTTTTAACCCCAGGCTGAAATTCACTCCCACAGGGAGTCAAGTCTAGGACCTAAGGAGTACTACTAGAACCAACTAAACTAGAGGCTCGTACCCTTTTTTTTTTTTTGACCTGGAAACAGCGAGGGAGTCCCCGTTGCATCAGCTTTAGTTTTAGATGTTCACGTATAATAGCAAGACAACAGCAATACAAGTGCATAAAACTTCCAGGCTATATCGATTCTTCTATGAAGTTCTTTCATAGAAATAAGAGCAAATTCCTACTATAGAATGTCACTGGCATGCCACCTTATGCATATAGTAACTAAATATTACAGATATACCTAACATGTAACAAAACATAAGGTTAACATGCTTCTCTCCAATTTTCTGTAATAACATGCTGCAACCAGAAAGCCCCTTCCCCAATAAAGTAACTAGCAAAATGCATAAATGATATTGGAAAAAAAATCTTACAGGATTCTCAACATGTTCATCCCAAAATCCAACCATAGACTCCTTAGCATCTCGAATCCAATTGTCAATATCAGAACTTCCCATCAAGCTGCTATGTCGTAAAAGCCATAGAGAACAAATAGAGAGACCCAATGCTCCACATGTGTAGGGCAACCAATATATTGTCAAATTGTTTGGTTTTTTATGTCTTGAGAGCTACAATTAAAAAAAACACTTCAGATCATTAATTAACATATTGCTTTACGCGGTAGGCTTGTGAGGATCATACACAGAGATTATAGCACTATCTGTACCTATATAGCACCAGAATCAAATTTTGTACACAAACAACAAAAGAGTTATTTCTAAAGAAACAGTTATAAGACAGCGAGTACATAAACTGCAAAAGATCAGGGAAACTGTGAATTAAAAAAGTAATATAAGATAAATAGTAAAATGTGACTGTTACACTTCTCACCCTACCATTAACAAACAATAAAAAACTAACAGATTGGTATATAGATGCAAAAATATTATCTAATATAAGCAGCAGAAATAAAGAATCAAGAACAAAATATTAAATGATAACACAGATGACTCTAGTTTGAAGGGGGGGCATGGTATAGTGGTAAAGCTGTTGCCTTCTGAACATAAGGTCACGAGTTCAAAACAGCCTCTTGCTGAAATGTAGGGAAAGGTTGCATACAAAAAAGTGGTCGGACCCTTCCTTGGACCCTGCGCAAGGAGGAGTTACATGCACCAGGCGCCCCTTTTCATTTTACAGACAACTCTACTTTGGAACATGACAGGATAACATAAAGAATCAAGAAGAAAATACCACAAATGCAGTAGTTACCAGTGTTTTCCTAAACGGTAAACGGTAAACAGTCGGCTAAGCACCGTCTAGCATTTAAACACCGTTTAATTCCATCTAAACGCCGTTTAATTCCATCAAGATGGCATTCAGGCCTAGATGAGGGCAGCTGTCTAGTGTTTAGACACCGTTTAAACAGCTGTCTAATTCCATTTAGGAAAACAGGGGTAGTTGCAGGAGACAGGGGTTGTTTACCTGAGATGAAAGAAAGGCATCTAACTTCTGGAGGTTTTGGTAGATTAAACTTATACTATCTGTTGATAAGTCCTCTGTCCATTGTGAACTCTCCACATCGACTTCTGGCAACTTTTCAAATAGAGTCTCAAAGAACTTCCCATCCTGAGTAAATAGCTCATTCTGCAGCTGAAACACATTCAGTTGAATGAATAAAACATCAAAGAAGTGAGTCTATTGTTCTATCAAATTAGAAATAAATGAACATTGCATACCTCACCAGCATTGCTCAGTGATACCTCCAACTTGGACAATGTGGTGTTTAATACAATGAATAGTGTATGTAACGATTTATCTGAACTTTCAGTTAATCCTTCTTTGTGTTTATCAACTTCAGAATGAACCTATGAAAAAAGGAACTGTATATTTAAATTTCTCTCTATGATACAATAAGTATGCATCACAAACCAATACTGTCCCAGATTAAGAACACAGAATTGAAAATTAGTACTACAGCATTTTGATACAGAGTAGCCACATAGATAACTTCCACTACGGTGCAAGCAATATTTTACTCTTATTGACATACGAAGATATATGAAAATCAAAATTACAGATCACTACTCTTTTGCCATCCTAAACACAATCAACAATCTTGAAGTAACAAACCTCAGCAAGAAAAGCAGCCAAACAGTGTTGCATACTTGTCAGGGCAGCAATTTTTATTGAGACCATATCAGAAACAGAATGCAAAATGTACTGGACGGGACGTCCATTGCTCCCAACTCTAGTAAGTGTTTGATATGTTGCATCGACAAAGGCCCTCAGACCTCTTTCAAAGATCATAAAATACAATTTCTGTGAGGTTGTTCCCTGAAATAGTAGGATAGCATAAGTAGAAACAATAAATAACACAATTAACACACTATCATATTGAACTAAAAAAACATAAATAAAAATAATTCAAATGTCAAAGGAATACTCAGTACCTCAGCTTTGGATTGCCAAAATAGTAAGCTTTTGTGAATATTGTGCAAATTAGACAGGGTGTGTTGCACAACATCATCTAAGATGACAAAGGCTTTGGGCATCTCACCGGCAATCCTACAAGAAGCATAGGTATAGTAAGAAAATTAAGTAATCATGTACCACAATGGTAATCAATGGCATATAAAAATATTGGACCATTGGTCCAGAACAAGAACATTAGGCACATAAATACATCAGCCAAATACCAACGACGAATTTCTCATTGTTGATTTTGTGAGTGATTCCATAAGAAATCGCGGAAACTTCTCAAGTTCCTTAAGATCCCCACATGGACACAAGTTTAGCTGCCTATTCTACAATCCGCATTATAACATACAAACACAAGCAAAAGGAAATCCGAACAAAAACAAGCACAACAGACATTGATCCTTTATTGTACTTACTTACGATCAACCATATCACCAATTCTTAATCAGCTATCAATGTTCAAACCCCAAGCTGACGGATAGCATATACATATTATGTACTCCGGGAAGAGTAAACTAACACTCGCAGGGGACTTACCGAGCGGAGTGCGCTGCAGCAGGACGGAGCGGGAGTGGCAGAGAGGGGCGCTGACGGCGGCGCCGGCGCCGGCGCCGGCGGACGCTGAAGTGGCGGCGGTGGAGGTCGGAGACGGCGGCGAGGAGCCCAGTGTCCGGGAAGGGAGGGAGGCGGGAGACGATGGATTTCCAGATGCGCGCCGGGGCTGCCAGCGCGGCTGTGGTGAGGCTCGTGGCCTCGGAGGGTTCGCCGGAGGTAGGGTTCTGCGGCGGCGCAGTCGTCATTGGGGACGGGAAGGAGATGTCCATACTGGATTTTTCGGTGTTTTCCTCGGTTTTTACGGTTGACTTTCTCGCTTCTTGCCTTTTCGGGTAACAGGGCCGGCAGAGCACCAGGAGAACAATTTAAAAAATAAAATAAAATGCACCATATAATTAAACAATTGCTCAAATCAGTCTCAAAACCTTAAGCAGTGCTTATAGCTAAAAAATGAATAACGACAGTTGAGACCATTTTGAGACCCTTATAGGAAAATGCCATATACTATTAGTTCTCTCTTATTAATCCTGACATTGCAACAAATCACTTGACGAATCTAAAATTATGTTTCAACATGATTGAGATCTGATCATGTAGATTTTTTAGCTGACTAGAAATATGACATGTGAAGAGTTGTAGTGACTATCCGAGTTTTGATTTAGTATAGGAAATATTACACTTAATAATTTTTTAATAAGACGAATGATCAAAGTTGATATTATAAGTTAATAGTGTCAATAATTTAATATCGGAGAAAGTAAGTACTAAGTACAATCAAACTTTTGGAAGTGACTAGCGTATTAGGTACATAAAGAGTACTATAAAAAAACAATTTACATCGGTAAGAAAAGTTGTGACCAATTTACACGTGACATGTATCTATTGATTCCATAGTATGCTATCTACTACGTCCTTAAATTAATTGTCATTAAGGATATTTTAATTTAATTTTAAAAATAGATTTATTATTTTAACAACATGAATTAAGGTGATTTAAATTTAATTTTAAAAATAGATTTATTATTTTGCCAACATGAATTTGAGAGAACGAAGTAGACAGTTAAGCTGAATTTGCAATTTGAACTGGAATGTCAGACCACAATGTCTGCATTTAGACACATGTGCTCTTGCTATACCGGATCAATTTAAATTTTTTTTTTGTTTTCTAATGTTTTCTTGTTTAATCTAGATTATATCTAGAGATTTACGGTCTTATTTGTTACAATTGAAACTTGTTAAAAAACAGTTTATTTTCACAATTGATAAAAACAACTGAAAATAAGCTTTTGTTTAGTTTATTTTGAAAAATTAGAACTAATAAACTATAAAATAAATTTATTATTTATCACAATCTTTATTTGTTTATATGAATAAGTAGAAAATAAACCGTAGGCTATCTCCATTGGCTTACTTGAGCAGATGAAAAAACATGTCCGACAATGGTCTACCGCCCACGTAAGCAGCCAATCAGCGATTTTGAGAGGCGAGTCGGCGGTGCGTTTTAGGTGACAGTTGGAAAAGATCAGCGAGTACCGATTCTACGAACGCGGATTAGACCAGTGAAAGTTGGTCAAAGTCTTCCAATTATACCTGGGCATTCAAGCCGGGCTTTTCGAGCCAGCAGGCGGCCCGTTGATTTCGAGCTGGCCAGAACACGGCACGACCCGATGGGGTGGGCCATGCCTGGGCCGACCTCATGCACGAGCACGACCTTAAAAAGAGCCGGCCTGGTTTCTGACCCGTTAGCCGTTGCTCACCGCTGGGCAGGCCACAGCTCACTTCACTCCTGCATCGCGCACAACCCATATAAAATAGGATCAGCCAGCCGCCCCTCTAACCCTAGCCCCTCTCCCACTTTGCGCTGCGCAGCCCTCCTTTCGTGACGCCGGCAGACACGCTGCCGCCACCCC
>BCLG01004494.1:20917-37693 GCA_001602295.1 Zoysia matrella
GTTTCCCATGCCAGCCCTGTTCTGTGATATCCACACGGCAATGTTAACTTCCCGGGATTTGTTGTTACTCAGTTTTGTGATTTGTTAGCCTTTATCATCGGCTTTCAATAGTTTAAATCCTGTCTTTTTATATACTAGTAGCAAATGCTGGGCATTCATGTTTCTAATTCATTTTCTTTGCTAAAATGTTTAATATAAAAATAATGCATTATTGTTTAGTACAAAGAGTTTTTTTTCCTCTAAATCTAATATGCAGAGTTTTCTCGAACTTCTTTCCTAAACCAGCAATTCAAGAACTGGATTCCGGGGACAGACACAAGGGATTCGTCCTCATGTTATCCCTGGCAGAGTTGGTTTGGTCAGGAGAGTAGTGGAATGCAAGGAATCTAGAATTGGAAAGAAGCCGATCGAAGTTCCATCGAATGTTACTCTCACATTAGAGGAACAATTTGTCAAAGCAAAGGGTCCACTAGGGGAGTTATCTTTAAACTTTCCAGGTGAAGTGAAAGTTGTGAAAGAAGAAACTGGTAACCTGAGGGTTTACAAGACTGTTGAAACCAAAAGGGCAAACCAGATGCATGGACTTTTCAGGTAAACTGGTTTTACTGGTTGTCTGGTTTACTGCCCTTGTGACAGCTCACATATTTGAGGTATCTTGTTCAGCAAATACAGCATCAATATCCTGTCTAACTGTTGGCATATATCCTAGCTAACAAAACTCATGTATTTATTTTCCTTGGCATTGGTTCTTGCTAGCAATACCCAACTCATTTATTTTCCTCTGGCACCCGCTTGCCTGTCACCAACATGTGTAACAATCTTAGTTTCTTGATCTCAGGAACTAGGCCAGTGTACACCAAATACCACTTAACAATCTACGTTGAGAAGGAACAGCCATCCTAATAGATCTAGAAAGATTTGGACTAGAAAGTTTATCCTACATCTATATCTGCTCAGTATTCATACTAAATAAATAATCCTTAGTTTGCAGTTCTGAAATTTCAAAATATGTTTACGCTTGGCCAAAAGTCATATTCCACTGACAGCTGGTGCAAATATTCGTCACAGAACCCTGACAGACAACATCATTGTTGGTGTGTCAAAAGGATTTGAAAAGAAGCTTCAGCTAGTTGGGGTTGGTTATCGTGCAGCGGTGGAGGGAAATGATCTCGTGATGAACCTTGGGTTTTCGCACCCTGTTCGGATGGCTGTTCCAGAAGGCCTGACGGTTAAAGTGGAGGAAAACACCAGGATCATTGTGAGTGGCTACGACAAGAGTGCTATTGGCCAGTTTGCTGCTACTATCAAGAAGTGGAGGCCACCTGAGCCATACAAGGGAAAGGGTATCCGATATGCTGATGAGGTTGTAAGAAGGAAGGAAGGCAAAGCTGGGAAGAAGAAATAGAGCAGGTTGTTTGGTTTTTGCTGGTCTCATACCTCATTTTATTTTAAATTTACTCAATCCTTATGTATCAAAACCAAACTTTTGGAAAATCATTATTTTGCTCCAAATGATGTAGTGATATATTCCACATTTTTAGCGTCCCTTGATTACTTGGTCTTTCAAGCCTTTTGTGGCACTCCATTATGAAATACAGCAGAGTGCACTTGGAGATACATAACCTTGGTGCCAGCTGATCAATGTGCAAATGTTGGCAAAGAACAAATTATTGTTTCTCGTTTTGATGAGCGACTAGTTGAGTCACAGCTTGGTCGGTGTAGCTTGTGAAGTAGCAGTGTGTGAAGAAGATCCACCAATAATACGAAACATGGTACTTAAATTTCTGATTTTCTGGTCATTGAAATGGTTGAAATAGAGGATGCTTCAGATTTTTTTTGGGTAATGAAAGACTTGAGATGAAAGAGGAGCAAGATCATTGTAACTTTGTAGAAAAGCTTGTAAGCTTGGCGCCAAGAGCGACATCATGCTGAGTGTCCTAGGCTCCTAGCAGGTCTCCTCTCTTATCATCCTAAAACTGTGAGTCATCAAAAGGTCGTGTTGATCATTCGAAGTCCATTGCCCAGGCTATCTCCAGCGAGCCTTTGGACGCGATAAATAGCATGGGGTTTCTTCAGATTTTGACGAGAGAGGAAGTACGAGTCTTGTGCTAATATGTGAGGAGTGCTTCTGATATTATACACCCAGCCATGCAAAGGAAGAACCCGAGCGGTTGAGATGTTAGAGGGCTGCTGAAATCTACCGAGAATAATCATGTCTCAGCAGAGCATGAATGTACCCTGCCATAATAAATCCAACACAAATAACAAAGACAGCGAACATGCGTTACTTAGGGAACACAAATAAGGGATCACTGTGAATGTTTCTGGATGAGTAAGTTTAGAAACCACATTATCTTTACTGCTCCTAAAAGCTGTGGAGAACTAACGCTGTTATATGGCGGTGGAAATTATCATTGGACTCTTGGTAATGACTTTTAATGCTGTTATATGACTATTAACACTATAATTAGCTCAATAATAATATGCTAATGACTACTATATACAATGACATTTTTTCTTTCAATGCAAATGGTAGTCATTAGCATATTATTATTGAGATAATTACCGCATTAACAATAATATGACAGCATTAATAGTCGTTAACAAAGGTAAAATGGTAATTTTAAGCATCATATAACAGTGTTACTATCCAATTTGACGAAAAGGCAAAAAAAAAAAACAAAAATGAAATTCTATCCTTATAGCAAAGTTTGATTTAAAAAAGGTCAAAGAAAAAGCGTTGAAAATTTTAGTGGCAAAAAAGGAATTTCCTCTTGTTTCTAAGTTATAGCCTTACTATCTATATAAAGCAGGTAAGAGATCTATTGAGGATAGCAATAAAGAAGTTAATCTTTCTAAGGGAGAAAGATTACTTTGTAGCTATGGCTGGGAACGTGTCCTAGTCTAATAGTTCTTTTACCATAACAATCGGTATTTAGAGACCAGTATAGACGCATCGCTTAAATAGTCGGCGCCGTCAATCTTGTGACCACCACCACAACATCCTTAAAGCTCGATATCCTCCTCGCCATGATAGAGAACTTCTGTCAGAGCCTAGATGACCATGATGCGCGCATCATGAGGGTGGAGAGGGTGCTGTCACAGCCAGCCTTATCATCGTCCGGCGACGTAGAGTGGCCGGCATCGCATGAAAAGGTAGAAATCTGCGAGGCAACGGAGTCCGCTCCACTAATTAACGCCATCGCCGTTCTAGCCGTCTCTCCAACCATTCGGCCCGATCAGTTCAAATTGATTTCTGATCTCTCCATCACATCATCGGCTCCTTCGATTGCAGGGAGTCATGGACCTACCGCTCCTCCACATCACCATGTCTCCGCTGCTCCTCGAGGCCGCTAGCTCCAAGCCGGCTCTACTGCCTAAGGTCGGATTCGTCGACCTCTGCAGTCAACACGCCGCTGCCACCATGAACACAGGGAGCGTTCCAAGCCACACCATCATATCAAGATGTCACTGCCATTAGCACCGCATCTCTGTCCTCTGGCTGCAGCAAAGAAAGAAGCAAAAATACGAAGGAGTATGGCTCTTTCAGTTCTCAGACACTGACTTCCACAAGTACGATACCGTCGACAGGGGCCAAACGATGCACACCAGCAGAGTTCGGGATACATACCGAGGCGACAGCCGCACCATCGACACTATCACTGAGGTCGTGACCGTCGCCAGCAGCACTACTAACATCTTCATCCTCGGGGGCGCATCTTTCTCGTCTGCAGGTCATATAATTGCACTACGATGGCTACTAGGTGCCAGATCGCAGCAGGCGACAGCAACACCAGCAGGGTGTACAGCTGCACTGACCTCATCTCATGCAGAAGCTACAAACTGCACCTGTGCTGACCTAAATTGCTATAGTTCACAGACGAGCTGTTTGTTGGGGAGAAGAGAAATGTTACGGACAGCAAACCCAAAAGGAGGCCCAGCAAAGAGACGCATAGAATTAGATAAGAGTTTATTAGTTAAAGATTAGGTTGTTTAGAATTTGTTAGTTTAAAAATTAGGTTATTTAGGGTTTGTTTTTAGGCTACCGTTGTTTATATAAAGTAGATAGGACATCATTAAAGATAAGCAACAAAAAAGTTAATTTTTTTAGAGAAAAATTGAAGTTGTAGCCATGGTTGAAAATGTGTCTCAGCCCATGGTTTTTGTCACAACAATATATTTTTTGCTTACTGAAAAGATTCCATTATGTTGATTGTTACTCTACGGTACTTACAATTAATGTTTCTGTTTCATTGACGGACAACTCGAGATAGGAATTCCTCGAGGGATTCTCATGGGCTCCACCGAGTTGCCTTGCATGTGGATGCCCATTTGGCAGCTCAAACACTTGTATTGAAGGAGAAGGCTCATTGCTATCACAGGGTTCCTCAACTACTGCCACATTTTTTGGTTCCTGTTATATTACAATCACCCGAGTATCTCATTATCAAAATAGTGAAACCAAATGCTTTCTTGCAATCATGCACTAAACATGCCTATTGAGTCAAGTTCGCTCCACCTGAGTAGAGGGTTCCACGTGCTTCATCACGGAACAAAAAAATCTGCCTCGCTCTTAGATTCGTTTGGAATCTAGGACACCGTGAACTCCTTCGCTGCCGCCGCCTTCTTGTGGGACGACCTCCCAACGCCTCATCAATTGGAACATGTCGAAACTATATGTACAATGAAGAGTTTATAACAGCTGATTTAGATTCAAGAGAGTGGATTCAGATTGATTATACTTTTCAAAACTTCAATCCCTGCAGCTTTAATTAAAAATCCACAATGTGTGATAGGTTATCGAGGATATCCCAATCACTACGATTTTATAGTAATCTTGTGATCGTGCTTGTGATGTCTGGTAAATCAAATGTAAAAATCTACAATTGAAATGATAAGTACTCAATCCATTTTTAAATTGATATTGCTATTGATTTTCAACATTAATTTTGACTATTTATCTTATTAAAAAATTAGTTCAAATGTGTAAAATTTAAGTTGTGATTCAAATAATTTTAATAATAAATCAAATTATAACGAAATATATGATATTTATCATTTTTTTAATAAAATAAATGATCAAAGTTAATATTAAAAGTAAATAGTGACATCAATTTAAGAACGAAAAGAGTATCCGCTCAAAGTTACTCAGTTATAAAGTGATGCATAGAGCATAGTAATAAGCAAAAATTAAGCAAAAAAGAACAGCTTCGTAAATCCTCTGCGATGTAGCGGCTGGAATTTCTTTCCATTATATAAAAAAGAATGGCATGGTGCACATAAGTGGTGATTAAGATCTTCTTGATTTGTATGGTGGTCGCCAAAGTTTTCTTGAAGTGGTAAGAAATTTGCTAACAGCAACAGCAGCAGTTCTGAAATTCTGAAGTACTCCTATTTTAATGTTATTAGTCAATGTGCTTGAGTACAAAAATGTTTTTTGAAAATGTACTGACAATATGATGGTATTATCGTGGAGAAGAACCGCACGTCGGATCCACCATTGACATCGGCACTCAGCTGCGAGATGCCCCACGGCGTTTGCGCGCTGTGGCTCTCCTCCGTCGCGCATCCCGAGCCACTCACCCGCCTGGCCCAGCTGCCGCCAAGTGGCCCCCGCCCGCCTCGCCTTCCGATATCCTCCCGCCGCCGCCGCGACGTGTGCAGTGAGTCTCAAAAGGTTCTCGGCGTTCCATTTCCATTTCCCCTCGGCGGCAATGGCGTGCCCGGGCCCCGCGCTCTCGCCGCGCCTAGCCTGCCACCGGCCTCTCGTACCCGCGCCGCCAGTTGAGCGATCGCACGGCCGCGCAGCGCTCCTGCGTTCCCGCCCGCCGCGCGCGGTCTCCTCCCTCGGACCGCTCGCGCGTGGCACGACGGTGGGTCGTTGCCTTTGGCGGCTCGCGGCAGCGGCTGAGCCACAGGCTTTGGAGGAGCAGCCGGCGCGGGCGGAAGGATCTACCGAGGCTTCCTCCAAGCTGGTTCTTGTCGTCGGCGGGACGGGCGGCGTTGGTACGACATGATAACTGATTTCCACTCACTCTATGACAGTGTATGCGTAGAAGTCATTTCAGATGGCAGACGAGTACCGAACACTGGAAGCAGCAAAATGTCTTGCAGCAGAGTAGCAGACACTGCAAATGGGAGGATATATTTGGTTGCCATCTTGCGTTAACCCGTTTTATATTGTTGTCCTACATTGGTAGTGACTCCTTTCCTAAAATAACTGGCTAGAACTTGATTTGGTACATCTTTTCAGGGCAGTTGGTTGTAGCATCCTTGCTCAGTAGGAACATTAAGGCAAGGTTACTCCTCAGAGACCCCGAAAAGGCAGTGTCTCTCTTTGGCAAACAAGATGCGAGCGTTCTGCGGGTATATCAGGACTTGAGCAATCTTTTTTTTTTTCAGGTGTTCACAGCAAGAGTGACTTCTGCTAATACGGGTTTATCATCCATGATAGGTTTACAAAGGCGACACGAGAAATCCTAATGATTTGGGTCCACAAATGTTTGAGGTCGGTCCTCTCTGTTTCTTTGAATTCATATACCATTCAACCATTTATGGGCTATATATATTTCTGCAATGATTGAAAAGAAAAGGATTCAAAATATAGGGGATATTTTTCATAGGGAGTCACACATGTAATCTGTTGTACTGGGACTACTGCATTTCCATCAAAGCGCTGGGATGGAGATAACACTCCAGAACGTGTAGGTATGTACTTCCTGATATTATTTAGTTCACATTTATTTTTCGCCCGTGATTATCATGTTAATAGATTGTATAAGGACATTGCAGCCTAGGAGACTTTCAGTTCGCTAGTTCGGGAACAAAGTGGACAGAATTTTTCATGTAGTTGCGGCAGAGGGCTAATGGTTCTTTTTTATCAACTCTCTACAGCCATTTTTAGTGTTTATAGACATTCCGCAGCGCCACTGATCAGATCATGCACACTTCTATGCTTAATCAATAAATGTCGACACCTACTGATGATATGCTGTAAATGGAGAGTGGCATGTTCTTCGTTTCACATATAGTAATAAGCAAACATCAATGTACTGCTTTTACACTAATAGCACACAAATTTTCTGTTTTTAGATTGGGATGGCATCCAAAATCTGGTTTGTGCCCTGCCACGTACAATAAAGAGACTGGTTTTTGTGTCATCCATCGGTGTTACGAAATACAATGAACTGCCATGGAGGTACGTCTTCTAGTTCCAAGGAAGAAATTGGGTACGTACAATTGAACTTCATGACATCATAATAATGCTAAACGTTGTGATACATTTACAACAGTATGCACAACATGTATTATGTTCAGCTTGGAACTCTTCAAAGTGCAGAACTCTGAATATCTTACCTTAGTATTTTGTGTGCATGACTCAAACATGCTTATTGATCTCATCTTAGGTTAATGTACCTTCTTTTTAGATAATGGATTGCTATGCCTTTCACCTTGATATTCCTATATTCTGTGGAGTTTTTTATTCACTCAGACAATTGTGGAACTTTAATCTTGGCAATTATTCAATCGTGTTCTTTTTTTCAGTGTCATGAATCTCTTTGGTGTGCTCAAGTACAAGAAAATGGCAGAAGACTTTGTTCGCAATTCAGGCATACCGTTCACCATTATCAGGTTAGTATAGTCATAAAAATCAAGGGCTCATCATGGATATATTATTCTGACACGATGCTAACTTTCCTCAGGCCTGGAAGATTGACTGATGGGCCCTACACTTCATATGATTTAAATACACTTCTCAAAGCTACAGCTGGAGAGCGACGAGCAGTAGTAATTGGCAAAGGTTACTTCTTTAGTTACCACCTTGAAGTTTACAAACGAAGATTTGATTAGAGCCTGGTTCTTCTCACAATTTCTCATTTTCATACTAGGTGATAAACTTGTAGGGGAAGTTAGTAGACTGGTGGTGGCAGAAGCTTGTATTCAAGCATTGGATATTGAATTTACTGAAGGACAAATATATGAGATTAATTCAGTGAAGGTACTCCTTTTCTTTTTAAAGAACATGTAAACTTGGTTATTTTCAATTATCTTCATGCATCATCAATAAAGAAATAATGTTTATCCCAGAAAGGTTGCAAGCAAAATCACTTAAATCATATGCTTTTTTTCCAGGCAAATAAAGGATTTAAACCATGACTTAATCAAGCAACTTGATGCAAAATCGATTGGCATTGATGCTTGTGATGTTGTTTGTTTCTTTTATGGATCAGTAGATACATTACTTCCCTTTGGAATTTTAAAAGTTTGCCTACCTTCAAATTAAAATTGATGACTGTTGTCTATTTGTACTGAAACCTACTACAACTGCATATCAAAATGGATCTCATTAGAGATTTCAGTGTTCCTTATTTTTGTTTTCCCGATAGTTAAGTGAAATCTGTGTCTTTGTACTGATATTGACTATATAATTCAGGGAGAAGGACCTGGGTCAGACCCAGAAAAATGGAGGGAGTTATTCGGATCTGCTCAATCAAACTAGCCGAATCATGTGAGGCTAAAGGATTTATTGTATATTGCACTGCAGAATCTTCCATATAATAGCAGTTATGTACAGATATTTAGGTGCCCCTTGCGAGTTGCAAAGAACGTTTAGTTTGTGTTTAATTCTCGTGCACATTTTACTATGGCCTTCAGAAAGGGTTGAAAGGTGATAACTGATATGCTCCATAAAGAGTCATTATATTGTTATAAACTTAGCTTATGCAGTAAATATAATACACCTAGGACCAACTGCAACTTGACAACTTGTGTCGATAAAATTGTGTTTAATATCTTTTGACTAGTGTTGGGAAGTGGTATCAGAAATAGTCGCCATGTAAATTCTGATATGATGATTATGTTCAATTTGAGGAGCAAGGGTGCAATAAAATTCCAAACAAATGCACTTGTATGGTTATTGATGTAATTGAGCTAAGCAATGCCAATATTTTAAGGAGTATCTGATCCCAAGCAGATTCTTGTGGACGGTTGGCAAACTTACTTTGAGGTTTGATATTACGGTTGATCCCAAGCACTTGATATGAGGGTTGGCAAACTTACTTTGAGGAGTCAGTGACTAGGAACACTAGCCTTTTTAATACAGTAGAGACAGATTTGATCACTGCTTGTATACTCCAGTGCATGTCAAATCAGGGATGAAATGTAATATTTTCTCCATTTAGAGCTCTTGGTAGAGCTCACAGCTCACCTCTGATTCTGTGAAGTGATTTCGTAGTTGAAAGTGATTCTCTTTAATTATTTAAATAAACTCCTAAGACTAGAACATAGAATCAATTTACAGAATCTAGATAAGGTGTTTTTTTTCAGCTTTTAACCTCTTAGTTTATTTCTAAGAATCAGTTCACAGAATCAAAAATCATTTTCTCATGAAAAACAATATTTGGTATAGTTCCTTGATTCTGATGAAATCAGAGCTGGAAGCTCTACAAAGGGGGTTTGAGAATCATTTTCAGAGATACTCCTCTCATAACATTGTCTATTGTTGTATAACTAACCATGATGATTTGTGTTCATCAATGAATTTTGCCTGCTTTAATACTCTATTGTTTATCCAGATTAGAATTGTGCTTCACATTGAGGTCCTGTTTAGTAGGGCTCTAGCTCTTTTAAAAACAGCTTCGGTTTTGGCTTCTTTAAAAAAGAGATTTATATGACTCTGGCTTCTACTCTTTAAAAAAAATATTAGGTAAATTAAACTTTTTTTAAATATCTTATTATACAGAATTAGATAACATAAAAAAAATGTTACGTACGGAGAAGTGACTTTTTTTACTTCTAACTTTACCTCCGACTCCTCCTTTAAAAAATAGAAAAAATAATTTCTTTTAAAATTGTTTGATATAATTTTAGTTGAAATCAAAACCGGTGAAAAATACCCTATCAAACAAGCCCTTATTCTAGCGCCCCCGCTTCTTGCCCTAGCCTCTTTCCCCGTCACCGGCTTTGCGCGAGAGCCGCGCAAGAGCAACCTGCCGTGCGCCGCACGATGCTGTACATCGTGGGCCTCGGCCTCGGCGACGAGCGCGACATCACGGTGCGGGGACTCGACGCCGTCCGCAGCTGCGCCAAGGTCTACATGGAGGCGTACACATCCCTCCTCTCACTTGGCCTCGACCCGTCCAGCCTCGCCAAGCTCGTACGTCTCCCTTCCCCCGCCCGCCACCTGTTTAGGATCACTCTCGGCCCCTTTGCGCCCCGCGTTTCCTCATGCCCGCCACCTGTTCGTGCAAGTGTCTGGCTCAAAGCCGTTGGTCACGCCCCGTCTTGCTGCTTTCGCGCGCAGGAGAAGCTGTACGGAAAGGAGATCACGACCGCTGACCGGGAGATGGTGGAGGAGCGCGCTGACCAGATGCTGCGCGAGGCTGCCAACGCTGACGTTGCATTCCTCGTTGTTGGAGACCCTTTCGGGTAACTACGGCTCTGCTCAGTGTGCTGTTGATAAGTATGTGCCCAAGAACAGGAGGTTCGTGAATCGTGATAGCAAAGAACATTAATGTGCTGTTCATACACAAATAATGACCAGTGCGCTGTTCATACACAAATGTTGGTGTGGTGATTTATATGCATTTTCCTTTTTGACATTCTTATGCGCATGTATTTATTTAAAATTCGTTCCTTTCTGATCTCATGAACCATTGGCATATGGTATGATTGTGCGTAATCACTTCCATATCAATCATCAGATGTCACTGGTTATTATTCATTTGATGTTCTTGGTATGTTTTTTCAATATATCATGTACTTGGGCTTTCAAATGTTTTTAGTGCATTGTATTCCATTTCCATATCTAGCAATTTTAGCTATATATAGTATGTGCCAATATTACGTCTGCCTTTGTTTGAGGTTTAAAGAATTTAAATAAAGTAGACAAGCATATGTGATGGCAAATACAGAGTATTTTTCCTGATTACACATGGAAGTCTGATTACTGCCATTTCATCCCAACTGTGATATATTCACACACGTTTTTAGTATACATCAGACAATACTTTGAGCTTTTTTTTTTTTGGGTCTTGTGACATGAATTTTCTTTTATCTATAGTTAACTTTAATGGAATTACAGGGCAACAACACATACCTATTTGGTTGTTCGTGCAAAGAAAATAGGGGTCGAGGTTAAGGTGATCCACAATGCATCTGTTATGAATGCAATTGGAGTTTGTGGGTTGCAACTTTACCAATATGGAGAGACTATCTCTATCCCATTCTTTACGGAGAATTGGAGACCAGATAGTTTCTACAAGAGAATCCAGAACAATCGCCAGCTTGGACTGCACACACTTTGCCTACTAGGTTTGCTATTCTTTCTTTCTGCTTGACTTTTATTATCCCTTGTAATGGCTGTTGACACTTTGTTTGGGAAATAGTATAGTAGCAGGAAGAAGAAAACATCTGCACAAAGTGGCCGAGTTGGTGCTTGAATAGTATCACGATTGCCTGCTTGTTAGATAAGTCAGTTAGAGTTATTTTCAGTTTTGATATTAGAGAGAGAATCCAGTTAAAGTCCTTGAGTGTAATTGGATTTCTAGTCGTACTCCAGGCTATATAATGCTGGGTAATTGAAGGATTAAAAGCAAGCAGAATTAAACCAATTATCTCATAGCTCTACAGAGGGTGAGTTATGTTTAGCTGCTGCCCTAGTTACCCTAATTCACACCATTTCAATAATAAATCTAATAAATTTATCGATCCATGGGCAATGTTTGTCGGTAAACATTTATTTTCATCCCTGTAGGAAAAACAGAACCAATGTTCAAGCTATTATAGTGTAAGAAAGATAAGGTATTATTTTATTTAGCATCTTTTCTAAGTTATTTGAACCACAAGAACCTTTGTCATCATGTTTGTGTTCTCTATATTTAAAAGATTTTGAAACTGCACTACTGCAGACTATTTTGTTTGCGTATTAGCGCAGTTGAACAATCTTTTTTCATTTCTTCTGCCAGTGGGCTTGGTTTTGATGCTGTCGTTACTAAAAAAACAGTGCTGATTTAAGCTTTTATTCAATGTAGATATTGGTATAAAGGAACCAACATTCGAGTCTTTATGCAGGAAGTATAGTTTTCTCTCTCTTTTTTCCCATGAATTTTATCTTTTGAGAAGTACATATTTACAAACATCAAATTTTGGTCTCGCAATTTTTATACTCTCTCAAGACTTGCCCCTGGGCAAAAGGCCCACTAGTTTTATATTGTTG
This sequence comes from Zoysia matrella, assembly GCA_001602295.1. NCBI lineage: Eukaryota > Viridiplantae > Streptophyta > Magnoliopsida > Poales > Poaceae > Zoysia > Zoysia matrella. Next base: position 33,135 of record BCLG01004494.1, read on the forward strand.
TTTGAAGTAACAAATGTTTACAGTTGTATTTACTTTGGGTCATCACTTCCAGGGGAGGAAAGAAAGTGTATGAGCCACCACGTTTCATGACCGTAAAACACTGCAGTATTCATCTTTTGGAGGTAGAGGGAGCGCATGGAGAATCTGGTAGTATCCGAACTTATTTTCTTTCAGAAATGCTCTTCACCAACTAGCTAATATACCTACAAAAGTTCAGAACAATATCGTGCTGCACAATTACTGCTAATTCATTGTGTACTGCTCCAAACTCTGCTTGCTGATCGGACTTACTGTGAGTCTAACATTTGACGATAACTTGTTTTCAGCATATAGCAAGGATACACTATGCATAGGCATAGCTCGCCTTGGGAGTGGTGATCAGAAGATTGTTGCTGGCCCTATGAAGAGGCTACTAGATGTTGACTTCGGTCAACCCCTTCACTGTCTGATCATAGTGGGAGAGACTCATCCAGTGGAAGAAGAGATGATAAAGTTTTACATGATCGAGTAGATATCTCTAATCAACCTATGCTATGTTGTATACACCTTGCACTGTTCAAGGAAATTTTGTATTGCCAACATTGTTGGGTAACTAGTTGTATTTTCTTTGTAGCGTCGATTCAGATTGAGAAACGTATTGTCAGAAACGTCTGTCTTTCAATGATATTCTTGATCCTTGCTTATTGCACGCACTATTTGGGTGCGCTAAGAGGTGTTTACACAAACAATATATGATGAGCTATATCGTTTTCTCTAAACAAAATGCTTTTGACGCATACTTGATCCTTATTAACCGTGACTGATTTCATGCAAATCCGTTTCAGATATCATTCATGCAAATCAGCTTCAAATGCGTATCACCTAGGTTCATAAGTTTAAAAATACAGTTGTCTCAGTCGCGCGGCTGATAGTGGGACAACATTTTTACAATCAATGCTCTGGATGTTATTGGACCGCGACGTAATTGTCGTTCCTAACTCCGTCGAGAGTTCACTGGCGAGCTCACAACGCACGCAAACACAACTGGAACACACAGAGATTTTGGTGCTGCAATGCAGTGCAGCTATTTTTGGTCTTTTTCATATATATATATATAGACGCAACGAAAACAAACTCAAACTCAACTCCACGCTCCACGATCACATGCCCTGCATTGCCGGCGATCGTGCCGCGCGTGCGCTGAACCACCTCGACGTGAACACCCACGTCTCCTGTTTCAGCGCAACACACACACCACTAACACACGATCTACTCACGCGAGATTACTTACAACAGTAATGAAAAATAAAAAGACGCAAGCTATATCCTACAAAGAGTCATACCTAAGTATATTTGTGATTTTAGATTCATATGAGATAGAAAATGTTTAGAGCTAGATATGTATTCATTAATTTTGTGATATACTCTCTTCATTTTAAAATTGTTGTCACTGACTAAAAAGTCTGTTTGTGGTTTTATTTTGTGGAAAGTAGCTTTTGGCTATGAAATTTTGAGAGCCTGCTTTTTTAAAAGCTCTTTTTTTACAAGATTATGTGTTTGACAATTTGCTTTTGATGTCGAGAAACTTATGGCCGAGATGTGGGGGAGGGTGGGCCGGGTGGCCAGCGAGGGATTCACATCCAGAGCTACAATACCCAACATTGAGATTGAATCTGAACCGTTGAATTGGAAACTGGCGGATGAGATTGATTGCTACAGTAAAAAATTGTGCATAGCGAAACTTTTGGTAAACAATTAATCGTACAACTGTTGCTATAGAGACAAGCTATAGTACAAATATGAACAGTGAAAACTTTGATGAACAATAAATTATACAACTGTTGCTATAAAGACAAGCTACATTAAACACTATTTCTCTCACGCTACAATGTTTCTTTCCATTATGAGGAGAGAATTTGGATCCACTAGTGAGGGCGGTCATTGATGAGTGTGGCCGGGTGCAGGCGATTGGGGTAGGGCAAAGACAGCAAGGGTTAAGGATGACTCAGACCGAGATTGGTTCGTTATTTTTGGTTCATTTACGACGACATTGCTTGACTTGTTGATTGAACAATCGTTTGAGCCTCAACTAGATAAAAAAGCACAACTCATCCTGATTTTAAGGAAACATTTCTTGTGAACCTAGCTCATAGGTTGCAGTTACTTATGAAAGTGAGTTTTTTTAAGTTTATTACATGCAATCTAAACCGCAACATGAGCAACCAATCATATTCTCAACTGAGCCTGGCATAAAGAAGCAGACAAACCAATCAAAACTATTTGCATGTAAACAACTTAGCTAAGCTTGGTTTAATTACCAGACATAGCTAATCATAACACATTTGAAAACCAATCACACTCTAAGGTCAGGGCGACGGTGTAAATAATTATGTCTAGCTTGAAAAAGTTAAAAAAATATATTTTTATGTAGTTTTACAATTTAGCATATTTTAAAAATTTAGTGTATTTATTCAAAAGAATGAGTCTCATAATTATCAGGAATAAATGAAATCCTTGTTTGCAAATGGATCATCAGGAGTTTATGTGACTGAAATACTTCGAAATTCCAAGCTGTTCCGCAGCCGTTCAGATCCTCACCGTTGCCCCTCGAGATCTCTCAAGCTCGCGCCCCCTTCGTCAAAGCATTCTGTCTCCAGACTCTCCACCCGTCGCGCCACCGCGCGCGAGATCACCGTGACCACCGACGAGGCTGCGGCTGCGGCGTCTGGAGGAGGCGGCGAGAGTCGTCGGCAGGGTGTGCGGGCGCGGCTCCCCGGGGCAGGATGAGCGGCCACGACTCCAAATACTTCTCTACCACCAAGAAGGGGGAGATCCCCGAGCTCAAGGAGGAGCTCAACTCCCAGTACAAGGTCCGCCGCTTTACCACCTCGTTCTCGTTCCGTCACCTGTCGCGCCCGCGGGTTGGTTCGTGCGCGCGGATCCAGATCTAGGCGGGAGCAAGTTAGAGCGGCAGGCTCGGCCATTCCTAGATCTGCGTGGTCTAGTTGCTCTTACTCGTGGGGTTTGGGCGTGTTCGAGGGATTGGAGTTTACCCCGACGTGCGCATTTCGACCATATGCTGGTTGCCAGTGCGCTGGATCTTGCAGAATTCCGTGTAAAATCGGTCTGCTCTTTCTGCGTTAGGATTGTCTGGACGGATTTAGGGTTGAATTGTTTTGAAGAAAGATGAATTGACTGAACTCTGACTCGTGTTGAATTTTCTGCTGTATGGACCAAGTGGCACATTACCTATAAAATGCTCAGGCATATATATTATCTTCACATAAACATAATCGCAACATGTCCTAAGTGTCACCTCTGTAGTTCCATTTTATAAACTCTAAATGATGTAGAATTTATACCATGTTGCCAAGGAAACTGTTTTTACTTTTCTAATTTTCGACCTGTACATTCTGTGTGATTGTCAATGTGGGAAAAGCGGTAACGGTTAGCCATGCTTATATAGTCACTACTTTGTTTCCATATACCAAGAACCACACACTACACTATTTTTATTTGCTCTTTAGTTAATTGAAGGTGTGTTTTATACAGAGCAGTGATGTACTGATACAACAATTTGTTTGATGTTTTATCTTTTGTTGCTAAACATTGATGTGTTGCACACATGCTGTAAATGATTTGTCTTAAAAGAAAGAAATAAAACATACACTAGCCATCATCATGAATAAGATGGTTTGTAATGCATTGCATTGTGGTTATAACATAACAGTACACTTTGGGCTTCTTATTTGAGATTTTCGTTCAAGGATGATGTGATAGATGCAGCATAGTATTTGGATGTTGTAATCTATTAACTGGATTAAGTACAGCTAGAGTGATGTCAAGGTTTTTCTTTCTGTTGTATATGCAGGACAAGAGAAAGGATGCTGTTAAGAAAGTGATTGCTGCGATGACTGTGGGAAAAGATGTCTCATCATTGTTTACTGACGTTGTGAACTGCATGCAGACTGAGAACCTAGAGCTTAAGAAGCTAGTATATTTATATCTTATCAATTATGCAAAAAGTCAACCAGATCTTGCCATACTTGCTGTGAACACATTTGTCAAGGTAAGAAAATATAGTGATGCTTGTGCTGGAAATGAGATTATTGTATGATAAAAAGGACCTGGAGTGCCAACCATTTAGATGATTGATGACTTGAAACTTCTGCAGGATTCCCAAGACCCAAATCCTTTGATCCGTGCGTTAGCTGTCAGGACGATGGGTTGCATCCGTGTGGACAAAATCACAGAGTATCTTTGTGATCCACTTCAAAGATGCCTCAAGGTTTTTACTTTAGAACATTTGTGAATTTTGTAATCCATCTGCCATTTATGTAAATAACTTTATCTGTGTTATTCAAAATGGTTCTCACAGGACGATGATCCTTATGTGAGGAAGACTGCAGCTATTTGTGTTGCGAAGCTTTATGATATTAATGCTGAGCTGGTGGAGGACAGAGGATTCCTAGAGGCCCTTAAAGACTTAATATCAGACAATAATCCTATGGTTGTTGCAAATGCAGTTGCTGCTCTCGCAGAGATTCAGGACAGCAGTGTGCATCCAATCTTTGAGATCA
>BCLG01004495.1:12606-25004 GCA_001602295.1 Zoysia matrella
CGTCGCCAGCCAGCACCGATCTCTGTCGTCTAGATCTCCACGTCGTCCAGCGGTCCAAGCGACGTCTCCGTCCAGTTTTCTGTAGCCATTGCCGCGTCCGCGTGAATCCCTGCTCACATCGCCTGACGTCTTCCGCGCCGACGATTTCCGTGCTGCGTCGCCAGCACTGATTTTCGGCTCGCCTCCCAAGCTATTCCAGTGCGAGATCGGATCTCCGAATCTCCGATTTCAGCTCCGATTTCCAGAGACCCTCGGTGAGAACAATTTTCCTCTCTCTTAAATTTCTTTTTCATTTCCGATTAGTTGCTAGATTAATTGCTATTTTATTCTGCGATTAATTATTCTGCAATTTATCTAAATCCTTGTGGTCTCGATTATCTACAATTTCCGGGGAAATTCCTTTTGATCTCCGATTAATCCCGAAATTGTTCTATTAATTAGTCTCGTCTCGTTTGTCGTGTAGGGTTTTTTCGGGAAACGTTTTACGCGCTTTTAATCTAGTAATTTTGATTTAGATTCTAATTCCAGTTCTATTCTTTGTCGCGTAATTAGTGTCTAATCCCTGTTGTTCGTGTGGTGTTTAGCTGCTGTCCCTGAGGAAGAGTTCTGCGAGCCAGCTCAGTTCGACGATCCAGATCCCGACTTCGATCCCGATTTGCCAGGCAAGCCGCGTTCCTTGATCACTTTGTTCCCAGCATTTTAAACTGTATGTTTTGTTTGCAACCTTAATTTGCATGCCAACTATTTTAAAATGTGCTAGCAACATTCCTAAGCCGTGCCTGTTTACTGTTCCACAAATATTAACCCTAGGATTGCTTTAGTACATTTATTCTACTTTTATGCTTAGCCATGCTTAGTTGCATTTATTTTTATCTCACACCTATCACTATAAAATGGAATTTATGTTAAATGCTTTTGAACTGTGCTTCAAATGTGTGAGTATTGCAAATAACTATACATAACTATTTAGCGGGGGCAGGAGGCAGTTTGAGGAGCTGGGGGACTTTCGAGAAGTCCCTATGAGAGTACCTGTGCCGGTTACACTGGAGGCTTCGGCCTTGGCGGCGAGTTTGTTGGTTGTTGGAGTTGTGGTTGGAGAGATGGCCTGCCCCGGCAATTAAGGACCGAGTCCTTCGAGCCTTGTACGCTCAGTTGACAACCATGCACACCACGTTACCTTGTATGGGCAGTTGGCTTGATCTTGAAGCTTGCCGAGACTGGTTGTTTACCCGTGGGTTGGCGGTGTAGTGTTAGTGTGGTGTAGAGCTCTGACTCCCCACATGAGATCGAGATACCTCATCTGATCAGTGGTAGGCTCTTCACAACTTCAGGACCTGATTGCGTAGGCTTTTGGGATCCTTATCCTGGAGGACGGATGACGCCAGTTAAAGCTTGTGGACGGGTCTTGTGTGTTTGTCGGGACTACGACGGTAGTTCCTGATGACGCTTCTCGTGGGTCCAGGTGCATAACCTCTGCAGAGTTTTAGTCGATGCGCATTGCCAAGTACTTTTGGAAGGACACCCTCTGAGTTGTGCTCCTCGTTGAGTAGTTTTGTTTTTCTCCCTCCTCTCTTTTTCCAAATGTTTTTGACTCCGGCCTTTGAGCTGTGGCCGAGTGTGGAGATTACATCGGCATTAAAATGAACCCTCGTCCGAGATAACGGAGATCTCTACGGGGCAAGATAATAAAATTTGACAAGTTTGAAAATAAAGCTTTCTTGCATACTTTAAATAAAATAAAACGTTTTAAACTTCATTTAGCACTTGAGCCAAGCCTTTATCCTTGAAACCATTTGCATGCATACATTGTTGTTAGGTAGTACGCGGTTTGCTGAGTATTCGTACTCACGGCTTTCTAATTTGTTGTTTTCAGAGGATACTCTCAGCTTCGACTTCGACTACGTCTCTGACGGCCCGTGACGTCCGCTCCTGCGCTCGAGCTAGCCTGTGTGGAGGAGGTTCGCTACCGCTGCCATGTTGATGCTTCCGCTGTTGCTTTTGTTGGATTCACGATAGAGATATATCTGCTCTGAGATATTTTCGGTCTGCTTGCCGATGGACCCCTTTGGAGAATTTTATCCTAATAATTTCACTCTGATCTACTATTTCCTAATTTGTTTATTGTTCAATATTTCTGTTATGGTTTCTTGATTGATCGCTTGTGATATCGTGACCGCCAAACTCCTGGGATTGGCAATGTCTCGAGAGATCGGGATTTATCGAAAGGTAAGTGAAAACCTGGTCGTTACAAATAGTTTCACAATAAAATAAATAAATTTTTTATAAATTTTTAAATAGGATAAATAATTAAAAGTAGATATTTAAAAATCTAGAAAGATATTTATTTTAGCACCGATAGAGTAAGGCATTGTTTAGTATAGATTCTCAAAGTGCTTCTGCTCCGGATTATGCAATTAGTCTACTAAACAGTTTTAGAAAAAGTGCTTCTATATTCTTCCCTCAAGAAGCACTTCTCTAATCTGTATTAGAAGCTAAAAACATAAAAAATATTGTTTCTCATAAATTCTTCATTCATTTATACATTGAGATTACAATAAAAGCTATTTTGTCAAATCGCTTGAAAAATAGTTTTCGTAGAGAATTTATTTTTTAAAAGTTTTTTAAGAAGCTATTTTTTTCAAAATCTATAGTAAATGAGGGGCTATAAATAATTAGAGCATCTCCAGTGGTTCTTTAAATCAAATCCCTAAATAAAAATATAGAAAGTTATTGGAAAATTACCTCTCCAACAATTTTCTAAACTAAGTTCCTAAACATACCTAGTTCCTAAATACAAGGTTTCATTCCCAAGTTTATGGACCCCGTTGGAACTCTCGAAAAAGTTGAAATTCGGCGGTTCCCAAGTCAAAATCGTAGCTCCCATATTTTTCGCATCATAGTTTTATTGTTTTGACAGCAATTCGCGTACAGGAAATATCATAGCTGATATACAGCAGTATAAGGTGAACAATGAATAAATGGTGTAGCCAAAAAACGAACGTGATAAAGACGTCATCAGTTCGATCAGGATAGTGTAGCTGCTTAGGAAAAAGATTGCAAGAAGCCAAAAATACCTTAGGTCCTTAGCCTGCTTTGTGTTTTTATTCGTGAGCGTGAGCGTTGAGCCGTTGACTAGCCTGTGTTCTCGGACGTCCTGTGTTCTCAGAAGTGAGCCAAGCTAATCCAAGTCCTCCTCTTAATAAAAAAAGTTAATTTTTTATCGACCATTGAAAAAAGTTTAAGTTTTTTATTAGCCATCGCAAAGTTTGAATTTTCTTATTTGCCATCCATTTTAACTTTTTTTTTCTTATTGACCATTCTGGTCACTTTTGTTCTAAAATATCCTTTTGTTCTAAAATATCCTTACCGGTTGCAAATCAAACATAAATCGTGAGTACCGTAATTTCTTTAATAATTTTGTTTCGATTTCTTAAGTAATTTTTTTTCATTTAGTAATTTTGTTTCAGTTTTTCGAGTAATTTTTTTATTCCTTCACTAATTTTATTTTAGTTTTATTCAGTTTTATTTCAATAATTTTTTTGGTTCCCTCAGTAATTATATTTCATTCAGTAATTTTTATTTTGGTTCATTTGGTAATTTTCAAGATTTATTCTGTTAACGAAACTGAAATGAAATTATTGATTGAAACAAAATTATTGAAGCAATCAAAGCATAATTACTCGAAGAATTTATACAAAATTACTGAATGAGAAAAATTACTAAAGAAATCGAAACATAATTATTGAAGAAATTAAGTGCTAACAATGTAAGTTTGGTTTGCAACATGTAAAAACATTTTAGGAAAAAAATAACTATAGTGGTCACTAAAGAACAAAAGTTAAAATAAATGGCTACTAAGAAAATTTGAGATGGCTAATAAAGAAAGGAAACTTTTTTGAATGGCTGATAAATTTTTTAAAAAAAAATCAAGTCCTCGTGGACAAGTCTCTCTTTCCAACCCTCGTCACCTTGTGACCGTCCTCCACCTGCACCTCCGCTTACCCTGTGCTGCGCCAGCGCGGAGTTCAGATCCAGGACCTGGGTCGATTTCGCCCTCCCCTCTGCTGGTAAGGATGCCCGAGCCCGAGCTCTCTCGCGCGCACATGCTATTCCAGGTTGCTGTAGCGACTTGATCTTTTTCTTTGCTGTGCAAACCGAGTCTCCTTGATCTCGTTGATTCGGCTTTCGATTCGCCCCTCTCTCGAGGTACTGTGGCGGAGCTGGTCCTCCCCGCTCGCCTGCGTGCTGCCGGAGACCGCGCCCCGCTCGCCTGCGTGCTGCCAGAGACCGCGCCCGTCCTCTGCCCGGCGGCGCTGGCCTGAGCTCCCATGTTGACGGCCATAGAAGCTGCCTCAGAAAAGTAAGAACGCCAAACGGAACGCTGATGTGCCAGCGATACAGCAAGGTGCCGAATTAATCGTTCACCTAAATCGTGGGGATTTAACTGAATCTCAAGCCTTCCTGCCTTTTGTTAGATCCATTTGCCCCAGTTCTTCGTTAGGCCGCAGCGATTAGTAAACTGCTCGTTGTAGGTATCAATTTGTTTGTTCATCACATCTGAAGCCAATTGCTCTGCTTCACTATGTAATGTGTGCCTATCTTTTATTCAGGGACTAGCCAAGTATTGGATATTCTGCGTACATATAGGATTTTCTGTTAGTTCAGATGTCTTTTGAATTCTGATCACCAACAATGAATTTATTTCTGTTACTTTAGCCTTTTCTATTCTTTTCCAGTGTGTAGTTGTTTTGGTCGATGAGTTATTTGAAGGGAGATGCACATATCATTACGTATTGTTCATTTTCCAAGCTACCATACTTGTTTAGTGAATGGATATTGCTGTGTTGTACTATTACGGATCTTTTAAAGATATGTTCGGATGTTCCCTAGATTATAAGGGATCGTTTGTTGCAGTGAGAATGATTGCTCAACAATATGTATATGACCATATTTTACCAAATTGCCCTGATGTTGAAGTTTCACCTCTGAGCTGCTAGACTGGGCATTCAGTGTGGTGTGATGTCCAAATCATGTTGCTTGAACTTGTGCTGATAGTTCAGGCATTACCTACTTTTTTTTCTTGCTATAATTGGACTTCTTGTTTTTTAGATCATTTGTTCTGCATTTCGCCAAATTGATCATTTGTGAGTCATGACAGGAGTAGCTGATCATAACATCTATCAAACTTCCCGTTTCTAAATTAGTATTGATATGGAATGTGCATCCTGATTGTTTGTGTATCTAGATTCTAGCAGCAGAATTTGGTCATGCTTTGTAATTTGTTGTTCCATGTTCTCCCATATTTGGCATATTTATGCAAATTATGTTGCAGTGGGATTGGGATTAGTGCTTCTATTTTTTAACTTTAGCATATGAATTATTTAGTATTTGTTTTCTACCTGATCTGTTCAGCATAACTTTTATTCCATCTTTTGTTTTTTATCCCCAGAATCTGGCACCTGAACTGGAGTACTGGACAAATAGAGGTCATTCTATTAATAAGAATGGACAACGAATTTCCAGGTGAAGTTCTGAAAGCTGTCTTCCCATTATTGGATGGGAAAGACCTAGTATTTTGCATGCTTGTATGCCGCCAGTGGCGTGAAATTACAAAGGATGATTACTTCTGGAAATGCATTTGTGCACGGAAATGGCCTTCCATTTGCAAACATCCTCTTTGTGACACAAACTACAAAAATCTTTATGTAACCTTCTCCAAGCCACAGAAGATGCAGGACGCCCCTGTGCCAAGGCTCACATTTGATGATCTTATTTTTTACATTGATATGTGGCTTGAAGAATCACTCATCTTCTCACAAGCAGTTTCAGGCAGCATCTTACGAGCAGGTATTCAGAGCACACCTCCTGGAATTCCAGATGTACTTTTAACACATTTGAGTTCCTTGGACTGCATCCTAACGATGGAAGTGGCGCCCAAGTTGAGGATCCCTATGGGGCATACAGTTACTGTTTCTGTACTCGCACACCGCAAGGATACCAACAAGATGGCTTGTATCATTAATAAATCGACGTTTGATTACATTGACAGTAATGCGGCGCGTGCATTGGCATATGAGTATATCAGATTTTCACCCGGACACCCATTCATAACAGATATTCGGGCATGGATGTCCCTACTCTTTCTGCACAATGAAACAAACATCATTGAGGTATTTGGTATTGAGCTAGATTTCTGTGATGCAGCGCGGTCAGAGACTGAAATTCTGTGGCTCCTAGATATGCTTGATTGGATATAGAATTATTTTCGCATCTTCCGTTGTCTTTTGGTTTGATGCATGTAAAGAATGTTCCTGATTGGATGATCCTTTCCTGTTGGAGAATGTATGCTGGTACATTGTGTAACCTTTTGGAAATTTTGAATGTATGCCAGCTGCTGTACCATGCTGTAGCAGGGCGCCAGTTAGCTTTTGCCGAACTTACTGATCATATTGACATTTTGTCTACGAAATGTTCAAAACATGGTTCTTTTAGCAACAGGTTATGCATCTGGCTTCATCAACCATCAATGATATTATGATGTCATATCATGTATCATGGTGTACTGTTGCTCATCATTAACTGGACAAAAGTTCATTGTTTAGATAGTGGAAAATCCGTTCCAGCCTTTTGCATCTGAATGCTTAGGGCCCACTGAATAATAGTTCATGCAGTTTTTGAGTATAGAAAACACAGTTTGAGAAAGGAAAAAAAAATAAGAATTGTATCATCCCCATGGCTCCTTTTCTTTTCAGTGCCTTACGATTAGGGAAAAAAAAAGAACAGTATGGTTGTGTGCTGGCACAAAGATAAAGCAATGCAATTGGCCCATGCGAACAGTCCTATGATTCACTGAAGGTGTTATGTAAAACTTTTTGCCGGTACAGGTGCCCACCTGATTATCCATACCAACAGGCAAGAATTCCAATCACCATTTTATCCCGTCCTCCAATAATTTTATTAACATCCATCACATGCAATAATTGGCAAAGCCCTGTTTGTTACTTTTCGTTGTCTGAAACTTGTTAATACTGCATCTATCTGCTAGCTGATAATTACTGAGTCAGAGTCCGTTCCCCGGCTGGTTTTGTCTCAGAAAAGTGCAATCAGAAACCTAGTACGGCATCTTGTTTTTCATTTGGCAGTCTTAACGGAAACCATCAAATGTACGAAATCTCATGTTGAAAATCCGAACACAACAAACTGACTTGTTGAAAATCCTGGCAAAACTATCTGATACCAATCTGCTGCGGCCAGTTCATGAGACTCACTTGACTTAAAAAGCAAACAAAGATTTGTTCTTTCATTATTTCAGATTCCTTAAAATTCTTGCAACGCGTTTTTTATAATCCACTGTACGACAACTGAACTAAGTTCAGTTTTCATATGTTCACCTGAATAAGCTCCACAGGCATCTCACTGTCCACAGTAGCCTTGCTGAAACTTCTATGCAAGATAGCAATATCATGCTCTATGAGTTATGCATTGTGTTAAAAACTAGCAGCAGTTTCTCAAGTAAATTAATTTTGCTGAATAATGCATTCGTTTAATATGGTTGTGTCACAACATATCTGCAAAAAAACAATCTGTTTCATTCGCATTTGAAAGTTGACGCTTGCTAAATATCAATGCTTACATCTTGCCAATTCACTATTACAGTAGTAAAAAAGGAATTTTTTTTTTCCTTTTCCGTGTCAACACCAGGGAGTTGTAGTGCTTGGCACAAATCCTCAGCCTTCAGGCACGTAAAAATAACAAGAGGCAATTACTAATCCAGTAAGTGACCTATGCACAAATATATATTCAGAATATCGATGAAAAATAAAGCACCAAGAACAATATCGGCAGATAAATAACATTTTCAACTAGCTTAATTACTGTAATAAAAACAAGATCACAGCACACGACGTTCCTATTGTTGATGGTACGACCACCTAAATGAACTAAAAACAACTGATGCCGCTGGTTGAAATGAGTACTTTCTTCGTAGTCATAATTCAAGTAGTTTTAAATAAGGGCAATCTTTAAAACATAATTTTGACTTCTACTTTTTTATAAAAATATTTACTAAAAACAGATACATGAATACTTTTATGAAAGTACTTTTAAAACAAATCTAATCATATAACTTTTATATTTTTTGAACTTAATAACTTAACAATTATTTATAATTTATAAATTTAGCGTTTGACCAAAGCAATGTTCAAAACAATTTGAATTATGAGTATGTCGAGAGTATTATTTATTTAAGGTATCTTTTTTCCCTAGGTTATTTTTGTTCAATTTTTTTTTTATAAAAATGACAGATTTTTATTACTGAAGGTGCTCGCCTTTGGGTCTTGACAGCAACGTTGTCCAAAATGATAGTCACGCTCTATGAGCAGAATTTTTTTTCCTAGAGTTATTTTACTAGTAGAATATTTTTTCTAGGTACCCTCATGTAACACCAAAAATCCACATCTTTAATATATATATATTAAAGTGCAAGCTTTCTCTCAACCCTTTGCGCCATGTCGTTTTAAAAAATATTAACTATCGAATTAAAATCTAACGATAAATATTAAAAAGAAGAAAAAAATCATTTCTCCGATCAACGTAGGATGCTTCTACTCGACGAGAGCAGACATAAACGATCGTGTCATTAGCATAACCGACTTTGTCATCACTTAGCTTTTTTAAGCTTAACATATGACTATGGTCATATTTAATTTTTTTAAAATTTTATATATTATAATTTGCTTTATCATTATTTGAATCACAACTTAAAATTTTACATATTTAAATTAATTTTTTAGATAAATTGAATAGTCAAAATGATATTAAAAATCAATAATAAACAATAATTTAAAAATAGAGAGAGTATGTGGTTATAATGGGATAGACATAAGAAATAAATTAATTGTAACTATTTTGTAAATCAAATTTACTTTTGATATAGATTCAATAGAACTATTAAAAAAAATATAAGAGAAGTTCTTATAAATTTATTATACTTCTATCTCTTGCAAGTATATACTACAGTTAAAGACATTTATATGTAATAAAAATATATATTTAAATAACTTAAATTGTTTTATCTCTAAAAAAATACTCTCTGATTACTATAATCTTTTTTCCGTTTATAACTCCAGTGTAAAAAAAAATAGTTTGACAAACATTGTTAATATAAATTAGGAACAATTTTAAATTTATTAAGTTACAAAATTAAAAATAATTTGTTTTAAAAATACTTTCTTTAAAATGTACCGATGCTACTTTTTATTAAATATTTTATAAATAATAAAAATCACATTTATACTTTAAAGACCACGACGACAATTTTTTTAAAGACCGAAGTATATATTTATAAAACTTTATCATCTATATCAAAGCAACTATACTTTTATTTTTATTTGTTAAATAATAAATTTAAAATATACTGCTTCAATTATACATGCACAACAAAAATATATATAAAAAATGCGACAATTGTTGCGCAGATTTTCTAGTGGGAAAAAACCAACTCTAAAGAAAAACAAAAAAGGCTCCTTCCTCGGCTTCTAGTGTCTGCTACCGCCACCTGCTGCTGGTCTTAGAGGAAGAAGAAACTCATGCTGAAGTTCCAATGGAAGCGTCAAATTTGAATGCATATCCATGTGCATTAGTGTTTCTGTATTCAGTCCACCTACGAACGGGGTTATCACCTTAGTATCTACTACCATACAAATAAATTGATCGTTCTGTTCAGATAATTCTACCACAACATTCCAGATGACCTTCTACATCAGATTCTGGCTGTGGCGAAACATTCACAGCAAAGCAGGTTCAGATATCACGCTCACTAAGTGACGTAAAATCTGGCAGCAGAAAAAAAAACATTCACAACAAAGCAGATAAAAATGTCAAGATTAATCATCATCGTCGCCTGTTTTTTGCTTCTTCCATTTGTAAGCAGCTTCAAGGATCTTCAGGTTTGGTGCCAGAGTGACTTCGTCAGGGAAAATGTAATCAACGTATTCCTCATATCTACAGGGTTAAAGGAACGTCATGTCAGTACAGTACACAAGTTCCATACTTCAAGAAAGCGAAGGAGGGGGGGGGGGGGGGGGGATAGAGCATCATATTTGGACTATTTCTAACTGAGTTCAACAGATACCCATTAATGCCTACCATGCTTAAAATGGAAAGGCAACCTTTATGAATGAAAAGTGCCAAGATGAAGGAACTAAATAAAGGGGCATACCCTAAAGTGGAGCCATCTTCTGTGGGGATTGGCCTCTTCCGCTTGACTTTTCTTGGTGCTTTCTTTTGCACTAAGCTAACATCACCAAGATCACCAAAGCTCACCTCCTTGCTCAGCCATTCTTCAAGGAGCATAGCTCTTTCCTCCTTCAACTCCGGGGCACTGGTTCTAAAGTAGTCGAATGCCCTTTCAAAGACAGCTGCTCATCATAACAGAAGGGTGTTACATTTGATGCATAGTGAGTCACTAAGAATATGGGGTTGCACAATGTAAGATGTTCAAACACGTTGGTTACCTCTGCATTTCCTGACGCGCTCCAGCTGCTGCTCCTGATAATCATCTTCAGTCTTTTTCCCCTCACTTTCACTGTCTTCACTACTCAAACCAGCTGAGGCCTCAAACTCAGCATAACTGATCCACACCTTCAAATGCTTAGTCCTATCAAGAAGTCTTTCATACAGTTCCCTTGCCCTATCAAATTCATTTTCATCAATTTCAAACTGCAAATATTCCTGTGAGTTGAAAATATTAGTCAGTATCTACAGCTCCAGAAATATACTTTTAGAAGCTACAATTAGGATATTGAAGGCACTAAACAAGTGAGCAAACATCATAGAAATTTGGACCCATCAGCATCAAGTGACATAGTAGACCTGTTGAATACAGAATACTTAACGGAAAATCGGAAACTTTACATTTTCAAGCCACAGCATTGGGATTGGTATTTCAAGGTAAAGGCAACTATGCCCCTCATCCTGATAAATATAAGGCAGATCAGTCTAACAGAGCACAGTAGAACAGGTGCTTTCAGTTACTTTTGCTGAAAATTAACTGAGTGTTTCATGAAAATATTATGGACGTGAATATTTAAGCTACTAAAAACTTCAAAAATCAGCAAGATGACAACTAAACTTGAAGAAAATGGAAATCAAGTCAACCACATAAGCATGTGCAAGGTTTGAAAATGGAACATTCAACAATTTCTAATCATGAACAATTTCTTGTTACCGGTGCGAATGTAATTTTATCTCTTTTGTGTGGAGGTGTATGTTGTACCAGGATTCTATCTCCCATTTCTTCTTAATATAATGATGCGCAGCCCTCATGAGCTTTTCGAGAGAAAAAAATGAACACTAAAGACTGCCAAGAACACCACCGCAGGTATGCTGCTTGATGGCACGTAAAATTCCGACATTTTGTTTTATTGAATGTAAGCAAAGGAAACATCTAATTCACTTGATTCAAAGAAAAATGAAAAATGATATGACTATGACAGGGCAGACCAACAGTCTTTCAGAAGCTCTGAAACTTACAACTGCATAGATTCTGAAAAAAAAAAAAACACTAATGAAGATAGTAATTTATAAGAAGTGGAGGCACTAGACTGATGGTTTGGCTCCACCTAATGCCCAGGTGCCACCAATGCTGCTATGCAGTCCTAGAAGTTTGTATTTTTTGCTTGAGACACAAATCACATATAATTTTAGGATTTACAGCCCAATTTTTTTCTCTAATATACCTAGGGCTGTGTTTCATTTCACTAAGAGATGTATAGCCCAATGCGCAGATCAAAGTCTCTAAAAAGCAAGCTGGGAACATCATTAACTTGAATTATGCATGAATTTGGTAAATTAATATCTTGTAAAGCTATCATGTCTGAAAAATTAAGATAGATACTAAGAGCCAATGCTGCTCCCTCATAACAGCTTGGTCACAATTAGATTTTGAACTTACATAAAGTCTAAAACGATAGAGACAATGATCAAACAGCCAAATGAACTTTACTCGTTTTTTTAATATTCCTCTTTATACAAACAATGACAGAACTGGAACTAATAGGATACAGGCAATACACTAAACATACAACTGTAGAAAGAAAAAGGATAAAGTCCAAATTACTACCCTCGAGTATAGGCAAAGTCCAGATAACCCCCCTAAACTATTGTTTGGTTCATTTTATCCCCACAACTTTGCAATTTAGCTCAATTTACCCCCTACTACAATTTTGTCTTTTTTGTTTCTCCATATATAAGTTTAATCTTAAACTAAAATTTTACAAGATGGTAGAGCATATCATAATACATGTTAGAAAAATGCATCAAATTTTTTTTATCATTATTTTCATATAGTTTTATATCTTAAGGATTAATTTACTATTAAATATCCTTCCATATGAAAA
>BCLG01004496.1:9301-21967 GCA_001602295.1 Zoysia matrella
ACTCCGCCTTGATCGCGCCCCAGTGCTCCGGCCCGTTCTCCGCTCCGCGGACGTAGCTGAACTCCTCCTCGTGCTCTGCGTCGACGGCACAGGAACAAGCAGCTAAATCAGGGAACGAACGAACGAACCAACCGATCGAGACGCGTACGTGCGCGTCGGCACTCAGCGAGGCTCACCGGTCTCTTGCTGCGCTCTGGCGGCCGGCACGGCGAGGAGCAGGAGGAGGGCCGCGGCCGCGAGGACCGACGACGACGCGGGAGACGGACGCATGTTGTGCTGCTGCGCTATTGCCGTTTCTGCCGCAAAGACGGTCTCCTTGTGAGCTAGCAAGCCTGATTTGGGAAGTAGTGGTGGGAGGCCAGCACGACCGGAGCGACTCTATATATACAGCGGCCGGGCCGGGACGAGACGCGCCTGCCAGGTTGGAACGCTTCAAACCTACTCCGTGGTGGCGTCAGGGAGGGCGCAGGTCCTCTGCCTCCCTGCGCCGCGCAGCTTCGCGCGACCCACAAGAACTCGGTCGTCGGCTGCAACAGGACCCGAGTGCATGGTGCGTTCTTCTCCCCGGCTTCGGTAAACTGATCGATCGGTCACGGCAAGGAACAGGGGAGAAGCGAACACTGCTGCTGCGCTTCGCGGTAGCGAAATCGGTGGATCATCACGATGGGATCATGGGACATGCGGCAAACTGACAACAGGTTCGGTTAGCTACCTGCAGCTTGCACGCAACGCAGCTTTGCCCGCGCGCAGCCGCCGGTCGCCGACCGACAGCAAATTGCGCGTGTGGAAATCGAGATGGGATCCGTGGCTGCTTTGGCTCCCTGCCTCGCATGTCTGCTTTAGGATTTTATAATTACGACTTGTTAGACGCCTTTGCCCGGACAACCACATGGTCATGTGGCGTGCAGCGCCGGATCAGCAACGGTTGGTTCATGTGATTGGTTTGCTGTTTGCGAAGTGAAAAAACACAAAGGTTACGACGCCCAGCTTTGATTCTTCTCGGGTATGCTCATACTCAAAATTTCCAGTTTTGCTATGAAGCATACTAAACGTCCAGAACAGTGTGCTACCCCCCCACTTGCTCTTTTCAAAAATTGCTTCCGTACACCAACCCTTGTTGACGGTTCGGACTAGTTCTATATCATACAGTGAAGTTGTAGTAACTAAATACAAATGTTAGTACGCCAAATCTGATGATTTCGTACAGTTATAGAAACCACAGAACGAATTGATAAAACGTAAAATTGTCTCCAAGTTAATTTGTCTACATCTTCATTTCTACTTAGTGAAGGGTTGATGGTGCGTGGCACCCGAATTTTCTTTTCTCTTATTACGGGCTCTCGTATGAGGGCTGCTATTTCAAACTTTCATTTTCTTTCTAAATGAAGGCGAAACACTCTTCTTTAGTTAACTAGTCCAATGTTCATGGCTAATGGTAGAGTTTAAAAATTATTAATTTAAAAATAATATATTAATATTAAAATAAATTTGTTATGTTTTTTAACAACTTTTTTTATACATATATTTGTTTCGGGTAGTTGTATTTTGTTATGGGTTAAGATCTAGAAAATTCAAAAAAACTCATCTGTTAGATTTGTAAGACGTGTCTGTGAAAATATTTTCTAAATCAAATTTGTAAAAAAAATAACTCTGAGTGTATTTTTCGTATGCACGTACTCTAATCATCTTTTTTGTTGGATCATTTTACCGTGTGTACATAAAAAATAAAAAATGTGCTTTTTAAAAGTAGAGATAGAGGTAGAGATAAAATTAACGAATCGTGTGCCAGTTTCTTTAAAAAAGATAAATGATGACAAACAGCATTGATGACACAATATCGCTGTTATGTTCTAATTTGTCCAATGAAACGAGTCTTCAATTACCAAATAAATCACAGTGCCCGGTCCAAGCTTGTGACTCCTAAGCAGGGAGATGAATTTACAAGCAAGCTTATTGGAGTAGTTATTCAGATAACCAGTGAAAGGGAGGGGCTCATATCGTGGATCGCTTCAATACCTGCTACGGGCAACAACCGATACGGAACCCAGGAGGGATTGGATCAACGGGTGGAATCGGTGTCCATCGATCACCAGCGAGGGAGTAATCTGAATCGGTAACGAAGATGACGAACACGCGCGCTCTACTACTACTAGCCTATCGGTAGCCTATCTCCTTTAAAAACCTCATCTGGTGAGATTCGTGTGCCTGCCTCCAGGCGATTTCAACCGCCAGATCTCGATCGAACGCCCGCCAGTGAATCCGGTGTGCACCTCATAAAATTGTGGCGCCGACAGCTGGGCCGCGCTAATCACCGAGCGCCTTTGCCTGCCCCTGCGGCCCTGCCTCCTTCGTTTACCCCTCCCGTCGCCGCCCCAGCTCCTCGTCGACAACACCACGTCGGTGGCCGGCCTTGCCTACCCCTCCCGACGCCTTCCCCAAGCCCATCCCCGCGCCCGCCCCTACCGCCGTCGGATTTGGCGGCCCGTCCACCGGTCGCGCCACACAGGATGTAGAACCTGCGCCCATGATGCTGGCCCTCCCATGGAACAGAAGGAGGTGCAGCGATAGTCGAAGGAAGAGGCAAGGCAGAAGTCGTCGGTTCCTTCCAAGGTGAGGCTCGTTTCTCTTCCACTTGCTTCTCGTGCGGTCTGATCCAAAATCGGTTCTTTGGTGGTGGGGGTTCAGGGGAGAGGGCACTTGACTGTAAATCTCGTTCCTCTTTGAGATTGGATTCTTGATGATTTCTGTGATTGATTGCTTCAACAGACACTCCAGCAGTCGCGGTGGAGGTGGCTACGGCAACACCGACAGAACTGGAAGAACTGAGCGATGGGGCTGCAGTTATCTACCCAATTTGCCTAAGAGTCGTTTGTTATGCTCTTAAGAAATATTGGCAGTCCGGACGGATTTGGTTGAGCTGTGAATTCCTGCTCTCTCTCTCCATCCCTTCCTCTCTACTGAATCATTAAGAACGAAGGTATGACCAGGCTGCGATTCGAGTATTTTTTCTTAGTTTGATGAAGCTTATTGACTACATTTAATGGAAACCTGAGTGATTAAAAAATTCCCTTGTCTAAATAATAAAGATTTTTCTAACCAATAATCAGAACCTGTGAGCTGCAAACAAGCTCTTTTTTTATGTAGGCGGATGGAATGTAATAAGCAGGCATGTTGTTTTACACAGTCACAGTTGAGACATTTGATTATCTACATCTATACTTTGTCGATATTACTGTACTAAATAACATGGTTGTGTGAAATTTCTTTGGGTAGTGGGGATGTTTTTCCTCGATTGATGCAATTCCTACGGCAAAACTGGAGGCAGCGACAAAATGTTAACTTTTGCATCGTGTTCTTTTCAGCTTCCTGTATGCACACTGTGTAGTAAATTTGTAGTTTGCATTGATCAATATATGGAGTACATTCTTAGGTGTTTGGGGTGGCTTATTAAGTTCTTCACCTATTGAATATATGCTGGACCATAAGCTCAGGAAATCGGTTATCATGAATTTCTTTAGGACTTTAATAGTGACATGCCAATAACATTGCTAGAAAGACATTTATTTGGTGCACTTATAAATAGTGGGTCTTACATGATCAAATCATTAATCAATTAGTATTAGCATTAATGTTCATTGGTACTGAACTTGGTTTAACATTGTCTTCTTATAAGCACAGGATCGTAATTTAAATTGTTTTGTGTGGGCTGATGCCACTAAAACATCATATTTTTCTTACTGCTTGTCAAATTTTTCTAAGCTCTTTGTGTGTCAACCAAACAGTAGCGCTGTGTATAGTTATAATCAGGAAGTGAAAGAGTGTGTCGGAAATATTCTTAGTAAAAATCTATACGTTGTTTCGTCAAGTTCTCTGCCTATTGTTGGTCTGAACTCTCAGAGCTGCCTATCAGGACTTCTCATGAATTAAGTTAGGACTAGAATCAATGATATGCGAATTACAATTGTCAGAAAGTCATTTATTTGGTCCACTTATGATTAACAGGTCTCGCATGTTCAGAATCATTTTTTTTTTTTTTTGAAGGGAATGACCTGTTCTCTGCCTATGCATTATAGGAGAAATAAAAGAGGATCCAACCACGAAGTCTCAGCAGCAGGGAGCAGCTTGTGCTGCCCAAATAAAACAAATGAGAAGGAGGAAAGGGACAGAAAAACAAAAACCAAACAGAGAAAATAGAAACATTGTCCTCACTCTAGATGGCCTGACAGATAGGCTACAGCTTGAGGTTCTCTTCTGACTGCAATTCTTCTTGCCATTTGGTAGTAGACGATCTCCTCCTCCTCCTCCTTTGTAAGCACTGCCAAATGTAAGCAATCTCTCTTGACCTTGAAAAACTTTTCTATTTCTTTCCTTCCACACATTCCACAAACGTGTAGAGTAATACTCCTGTTAATTTTTGATTCATGTTTCTCCATGAGTGCACATATTGACTGCAACCAACATCCAACTCCTGTTTAGCATCCTGGTTTTGATTCCCCTACAAAGCGCACTCCTGTGTAACATCTTTATTTGCGGGAAGATGTTACTGCATAGGCACCTTGAAGCCTACTGATTTGATTTAATCATGTGCAATTATATGCAATGCACTGGATGTCAGATCTCTATATCTGCTCCGTGTAGTTGTTCTGTTTGATTGTGCGTCTCTCTGATAATGACCAGGAATAGCGTGGACACTTGGGTATAGCGCTGGCTATTTGATAAAAAAATGGATAAAATTGGGGTTTTCCTACATTAGGTGGGTAATTAGGTGTGTCACAATAATGAAACCACCTATATGAGTATCATCCTGAGCTGTGTTTGCAGATACATGGGTGAAACTGAGACTGACAAGAAGGTTTTGTATGATTGAAATATTGGAATTAACTGAAGCTATCAGGCTCTACTTTTAATATAATCTCTAACAGAGTATTAGAAAGGAAAACATTTTCTTCAGAGTTCTCCGAAGGCTACCGAACACAGGCTACATCTTCACCCAAAGTAGATTATGTTGCTATCTGTTTCCAGTTCAGGTTATTGGATGCTGATTTATTTTGTTTGTTGATTTCAAACAAAACAAAGCACTGCATACCGTTGTTGTTTTTCACTCTTAGCGAAGCACGGGCATTGGACTGTAGGACTAAAGATTCGTGCGCGTCCACCGTGGACCTGTGGTGGCGAGTCGGCAGTCTGCACCCCGTTTCCGGATTTGAAACTCTTGATAATTTGAAACGGGGCAAGTTGCCGGTTTGAAAAGCGTATAGCTTGATTAGAGGCTCCATCGCCTGATTTTTTACTCCACGCTTGATGATGCTGGACGAGCACTTTAGTCGAAGTCAAAGACTCATGCTGCATGACTAGTTGGAACGGTTCAAACGAACACGCATGGTACGGCCAAGTACTGCGCATAACGTACGCACGTACGCTGCAGAAGAAGTATAAACCTTCGTTTTCAAATAATTATCAATTTTGACTATTTTACAAATTGTTTGACTGCTGGTTTTTTCTAATTATATATATATATATATATATATATACATTTTTAGATTATATACAATAACAAATCTTATGATACGGAGTATTATTTATAAGTTAATTAATTAAATATTTTAAAAATTATAATTAGTCAAAGTATTAACAGTAAAAATTAAAATTGTCTAAGTATTTGTAAACGTTAGTGGCGTCTACTCTACACACACGTATGACGTACTGTAGGAGTACATCTATCTCGCGCGTCGTCACGGACGACAAGTGCCGAAATGGGCGACGCGTTGGGTTGCGAGACCGCGGCAGAGAGCAAGCTGTGATGAAAACGCGCGGTGGATCGCTGCTACTTGAACCGATCGCTGATGGCCGATGCACGAGCAGGTCTTCGTGCTGCGACCAGGTTCACAAAACCATTTAAAACCAGTCAGTTTTCACAGTTTTAAATGAAATCAATCCGGATCAGTTTTACAAATTGATCGATTTTTTTTAAAAAATTTTGAAAAATCAAAAAATTTCGAAATACCGAAAACTAATAAAACCGGTCGGTTAACCGGTAAAACCGGTAAATTTCAAATTTTAAAATCTGTTACTGTAGCAAACCGATGAAACTGCTCGGTTTACTGTAGCAAACCATTTAAATTTTGAATTTCAATTTAGAGCGATTTTTAACCTATTTTTCTGGGTTTCACGATTTTTATTAAACCGATCTTAGCCGATTTTAACAGTTTAAACGAAATATTAAACCTTGCTGCACCGACGTTAGCTCTCACCAACCTTTTTCCCAGCTCGTTCTGTCACAGTCCCACCAAGAACAGAGCTAAAGCGGTGTGTGTCCGTCAATTTCAACTCGATAGCAGATATTCTATGACCCCATATTGGTCGTGCGAAAGGAAAAAAAAAATGTGTCATCATGTTACGTGGCATCGAGTTTTAATTTTAATTTATATAATATTATGAGTAATTAATATAAATATTAATTAAGTAATATTGATCTTCGATGCCACATAGCATTAGATTCATAATTTTTTTCCCATGCGAACCACCTAAGATCGTTCATATACATTTTTGTAAAAAAAGGAAGGAATCTACCTGATTCACATGCATGATATGCCTGTGGCTGGTAATATAGAACAAAGTTTTTTTAGTAAAATGTTATTAAGAAGAGGGGAGGAGGTGATAAGGAAGACGTTAACAGGTTTTCAGTACTTACCCTGCGGATGAAAGTTTTGGCTGGCTTTGACAAGCTTCGGAAAACAGGTGTAAGGTTGCCGCTTTGAACATCCATCCTATATATTACATCCGTTTCAAGATATAAGTATTTTTAAATTTGAATAAAGTTAAATTTTTTTAACTTTAACTAATAATATCTATAAAATCACATAATTTTTAATATAAAAATATAATTTTGATGAAAGATTATTTTATATTGAATTAAAAAATATATTTTTATATGGTACTATATTATTAATGACTAAAGTAATAAAAGTTTTACTTTGACTAAACTTTAAAATGTTTATATTTTGAAACAGAGAGTACGAAGAATTGCGTTTTCACTTTATTGACGCAGGTTCATTTAGGGCCCTTTTGCTACAGCTTATTGTCTTATTGAGCATTAGCTTGTTTACCAAACGTATTTAAGAGGGCTTTAACTTATTAAAAAAAAAACGTACCCCATCACATAAGTCAAAGCTAAAAAAATCATTTTTATAATTAAGCCAAAGCACTACTAAAGGGGACATTAGTTACACCTTACAACTTGCAAGGATCATAAATGTAACATCCCTTGTGTTAATTTTCACTGTCTCGTACAAATTTGTATGTGTTGACCTTTTTTTTGTAATTCAGTCCGGCGTCAAAATAACTCTTCTCTGATATCAATCTGAGTCCTGAAAATTGAAATGGTGGCATGGTCTGCTGCTGGACGAGATAAGCATGGCCCGTTACCGGGCCCCGTTCGTTTGCCTACCGCCAGCGCTCTTCCTCAATTAAGCGGCCCATCAACCAAAAATGTGAGGTACAGCGGACAATATAGGTAGGAATGAAATCCAGGCCCAAGTCCACAGTGAAGTGAAAAAAAAAATCCGTGTCCGAATTTTTCAAAGCCATATTGCGTTTGCATACGTGGGGTGTAGGTGTACAGATGTTTCAAACCTACAAATTGCATAATTCAAAACAAGGTATGAGCTCTGCCGTTACATACATTTCTCATATGCATTTTACTGTGTTGTGGTGGTTCTCTATCTATTCGATGTACAGTGACGGATCCAGAAATTTTGTGAAGCCTGGACGCAACAGATAATAAGATCCTGCAAATATATCAATCATTAACATAAGAACAATTAATAACCGTAATAATTGTGAAACTAAAATCATTCAGTCTATGAAAATAGAGATACCAATCTATCACTCAAAAATACAATAAGTATCAAATAAGACACTATGTTACAGGTGCGAAAAAATTGTATTTTATGATTCTTAATCTTCAAACAATGAAATAATAATAGCTTTATCAACTGATTTAAATAGTTCCTTTTCAATATAGCAACCACCAAATTATTGAACCATCACGTTCATAAAGTTGATTTCTTATGTCAATCAAGAAACGTCTCGTTTCAAAAGACTGAGTCACCTGACCATAGATCTGACCATAAATAAGCAAATAGGGAGGGCACTGGTGAGTGACTGGTCCATTGACGAATAGATAATCAAACAACATATTAATTAAGTACAACTATTCAGTAAAAATTAAGAGCAAAGATCAATAAATTTGGCTGAGCTTCCGCTTCCTATGCTATTTGTTGAGTAGAAGTGTCCTTGAGATTTAATCGATTTATTGGAGCCAAAATCCAGGTGCCGCCGAACAGAGAAGCCAACCAGGTAGATGCCTGCAGCTGGTTGTATTACAGCATAACTCCACGTATGGGTGGTCAACGGCACAAGACTGAAGAAGCATTTCTGAATTAGACAAATGCTGAGCGTGAGGGAGCCCGGGCAGGCGCCCAGGCTTGCCGGGTCTTGAGTCCGCCAGTGTCGATGTATGGTTTCTGTGCACGAATACATATACCTACAAATTAAGAGAAATTAAAGATGAAGCGGCAGATATAATAAAAGCTAGAGTAATTAAAATGTCGCAACACAAGATCGCTTTTTGCATTAATCGCAATTGCCAACAAGCTCAAGAACAATCGCTGATGAACAGGTCAAGCTGTCGATCGGGATAAGAATCTAGAGGCGCAGGGAGCAGGGGCTCCTACGAACAGCAGGGACTCTCCATCAGTGTAGCTGTACATGCGATGGCACCTGGGATTTGACGCATCCCGTTAAGTTCCTGTGGTGTGTCTGATCTGATTCCGAACCGGTGGTGTAATTGACTCCTCTCAGCTTGTTAAGCACAGCTCCATGCAACAATACCATCGTCTATATTTTTTCAGTGACACTGACCAGAAGGTAAGTAGTGCATGGAACCACAGAGATGTCTACCGTCGAAGGACACTTGTAGTTTGTAGATAACCAACTCAGACCTCCCCACAACGTGCAGGCCGCCATCAGAAAGACATGAGGCCAAACGAGTAAGTTCAGGTCCTGTTTGATTTCAGGAATTGAAGTAGGTATATGTGTAAGCACTATAAGCCACTTCGAGATCGAATTATTAGCTTCCAGTCGGCTCCCAAGATTGCCCCACAATGAAATATATTAGATGGCGAATATCTATTTTCCATAGCAACACACTGGCTGAAACTTCCATGAAATTTCACTCGCTTTCTTCTGACGGGGACCAAACCCTACATGGAATATGTAAAAGCTGATCCGCAAAAATTGGTAAAGTTAAAGCAGCTGTCGACCGGTCCACACAGCTTTGGCTTTCAGGCTTCGCCAAAAGAGTAACAGACATTATTTTGTTCACTCTAACAAACTGGGAATAAATTATAAATCTACTATTCGCTTGAGTAAAATGGATTATTAATTTGAAAGTTCAGAGAACTGAAGTGGCAGCATAATACTAGCACATCTCTTAAAATTATTAGTCGTTTACCATGCCTCCATTAGCTAGGCATGTCTGTTCTTTTCTTTTCCCTAAGAAGATCATGACAAGTAAAAGTTGGGTTTTACCACACTGCTTTGGCACCAAGGCGCCGCTACAAAATTCATCGGCAGAACGGGCATTTATGTCCGGAGCAGGTCAGAGAAGTAAAAGTTCAGAGAACGGATCGCGCAGTGTGCTCCGGGCCATTTATGCCTGTGCGACCAGGACGGCCGTCGACCGACCAACGGACCGGCGTCCTCGCCGCCGTTGACCATGCTCAGTCCTTCGGTGGCAGCTCGGAGGCGGCAACAAACACTACGGGCTGTGTTCCGCTACAGTTTAGTACCCTACCTCACGCTAGCTAGTTTACACATGGACTTACTACTGCAATTTTGCTGTGATCATTTGTCACATTAGAAGTCTCACAAGTGTCGCAAGCCGGCATGCACTGCTACTGATTGAATGAAATAATTATTTGGGTAGACGGAGATGCATGGCCATCCAATTTTGTTTTGGCCTATCATGGGTTTTTCCCACTATATTGCTAATTTTCATTAACAGACCACAAAAGCAATGGTGACAATCAAATTTATTAAATAGATCATATATCACAATCATTACCTTCACATGTTCATAAAGAGATGACATGATTCAATGCACCACAATCATTCGTAAATAAAAAAAATTAAGTAGAGTACTGAATTACAAGGAAAAATATCCTCGTAGAAAAAAAAGAAACCCCACACCACCTCTTCTAACATACTCCCTCCATTATTTAATTGATATCGTCGTTGACTTTTAACATCAACTTTAACCATTCGTCTTATTAAAAATTAGTTCAAATATGTAAAATTTTAGATTGTGATTCAAATAACTCTAATGATAAATAAAATTATAACAAAATATATGATATTTATTAAATTTTTTAACAAGACGAATGATTAAAGTTAAAGTTACGACGATAACAATTAAAGAATGGAGGAAGTACTAAGACAACACCTACACTGCTACTACGTTTTCGGTGCCTTAGCCCATCAGATTATAAGAGTTCAACTAATTCCATATTTTAAAGTTGAAATCAAACACTAATATATTCTTTATTTGATATTTAAGAGTGGTTATAGTCTGTTGCCTTTTTTAATCACCCACAGTGAATATATATTAACCGTAATGACTAGGACACTAGTTTACACAATCGTCAAATTGGAACAACTTGTTAATGCTGATATGTTTGCGATGGGATCCCATACCTTGCCACCTCAGGAATTTTCATCCTCTAGACACAGCAAGACATTTGTGATGTTTTATTATGCTTGAGTATTAATTGTTTTAAGACCAAACTCAATTCTACAAGCGGAAATGTAAGAAGTACAAATTTTACATATAATTTCGAGTGGTATTTTATTATTTCACCTTCGTTATTTTGACTTTATACTTTACCAAATTTATAAGACACGAAAATTACTATCCAGTAAAAGATTTGAATTGTCGCAAAAATCGAGCGATTCCTTAGACCAGCCATTGATATCATTAGGTGAGGTCTCCTCACATGTTATGTTTGGTACAGTACGGTAATAGATCCAAACCTGTACCTAAGGCAAGGAAGGACGTTTCACGGTGCACAACGGCGGCAAATGGCTAGTTCTACAGTATTTTGGAATTTATATATAAGTCCTTTCGTCTAAAGAGAGGGGTGCAATAATACTGATTAGGTCAGATTATCTTGAACTGAAATTATTTATCTACATTAAACCTTACATTGAAAGGTCTTCTTGTTCTTTTAGAATATTTAATTTCCATAGATTGGCCTTCTTGTTCTTTTTACCATGCGAGACCTGGTGTAGCTGCGCATGATGAAAATAAAAAGGTCACGTTTGAATCCCTCTGGTATCTTAAAAACCTGTTTCTAAAAGCTTAAATGGGTATAAGTGGGTCATTTTGTCTAGTGGTACTTTCTGAAACCTAGATTCCCGGTTTCTAAGATACTAAGAAGCTGGCTCACCCTAGTTAAAATCATTTTTTGACCGTTAGCTACTAAAAAAATTTTAATTAGAAGACGTCTGCATAAACCAGTTTTTAAAAAACTCAAACTGATCCAAACAGTCCCTAATACTTTGCACGATTTTTGCTTCTAGGTGCAGGGAACACCAATAATGCCGCTTGGTTTAGAGAGATGACGTATTACAAATCCGTTCATCTGATCTTATGAATTATTGGCTTGTGAGATGACATACGAAATGGAATAACATGTGATTAAACAATTCGATCTGAGAGAATCGGCAGTATTTCGATAAGGGATGATCCATCCATTTTGCTATATATTCCCTCCACTTCTAAATTGTTGTTGCCCATTGACTTCTAACCAAGGTTTTACAAATATTCAAAACCGGCTAGTTTTTATGAAAACCGGTGAAACTAATCCGGTCCGGTTTAGACAAGTGACCGATTTTCGGGCGAAAACTGAATCTAGCACTGTAGCAAAACCGACTAGCTAGTCTGGTTTTTAGCACTGTGCAAAACCGGTTCTACTCCGGTTTCTAAAATTCTACTTCTAACATCAACTTTTACTATTTGCCTTATTGAATTTTTAATAAATGTCTTATTTTTTGTTATAGTTTAATTTAATATTAAATATTTAAATCACATCTTGTAATTTTACACATTTGGTCTAATTTTTTTAATAAGACCATGTGATATCCTCAAATTTAACCAAGAATTAGAAATCGAAATTTAAAATTTCCTAACAAAAATACTAACAAATTTTTCTCTTCTCTCTTGTTTCATTCAAAAGATAAAAATTCATGTAAATTAAAAACGTCTCTTAATTTGAAATTTTTCAAAAATATTAAAATTATGTGTGGTTAAGTGCTTGCTTTTCTTTTTTTTTTGTTTGATTGAATTTCTTTTGGCCGAACTCATCTGAAATTTATTTGGAAATTTGAATTCCATTCAAGCCTAAACACACTAAATCAAATATTGGAAATATTTGAACCTATTCTCTTCACTGGGCCGATTCTTCTCTCTATTCCTCCTCTCGGCCCAGCTCTCACGCGGCCCAGCCGTCTCTTCCTTTCCTGAGCAGGCCGCCTCCTCCCCACTCGCGCACGGCCCAGCCCGTCGCTACCGGCTCCTTCCTCCTTTGGCCTCGAGCACCGCGCGCG
>BCLG01004497.1:4229-29131 GCA_001602295.1 Zoysia matrella
AGCGGAGGTGCGCGCGCACCTCGCCGGTTACGGCGGCGAGCGCGCGCGCGCACACGTCGGCGAGGAGGCGGCACTGGCGCGGGTTGATGCGGAGCTCGGACTCGAACGCCATGAACGCGTTGATGCTGCCCACAGCCTCGCCGAGCTGCCGGAGCTGCTCCATCCTGATCAGTTTATTCGCCCTGTTCCTTGCGATCGCGCCGCAGTTCTCTGTTCCTGTCGATGCTGAACAAGATATATCAACGTCAAATTTTTCACTGGGAATGATAGAATTGCGCGTATGAACAGAACAGAATTCTGTCTGCTTCGTCAATTCCCGAGTACAGCATTGATCCCATTACTACTTGCTTGTTCTGGTGAAAGATACAGTTGGTGAACGCTGGAAACTGATTTGAAGACTACGGTTTCTTGTCCGCCTATCTGTTCCTTATTCTTTTTGCTCTCCCTCTTTTGGTGATCAGTTATGAGGCATGATTCAGAAACTGCAGAATCGTGAAGAAAATTTTCCAGGACTACTACACGATAGATGGAAAATAAAAACACCAGTCCGAATCAAAAGCACTTCTCCAACACCAAATTCGTTGGCTAAATCGAGTCCAATCAAATTGATAAGAGAGAGAAAGAGAGAGAGGAGGAGCGGTGGTGTCTTACAGGTTTCTCGGAGCGCCGCCGAGAGAACTCTGGGCGAGACGATCGCCGGGCGCCGGCGCCTAGGGAAGACCGTCAGCCTTGGACTTGAAGTAGAGGAAGGG
The DNA here is from genome assembly GCA_001602295.1 of Zoysia matrella. Taxonomy (NCBI): domain Eukaryota; kingdom Viridiplantae; phylum Streptophyta; class Magnoliopsida; order Poales; family Poaceae; genus Zoysia; species Zoysia matrella. The sequence continues at coordinate 4,982 of BCLG01004497.1, forward strand.
ACCAAGCAGACGAGGTGACCCAGTAAAAAAAAAGAGAGAAAAGAACCTCCGAAATCGTTTTCCGAACAAGGTCGCGGATATATGTTGCTTCAGGAATTGGTCAAAATGGAAACTTCCGAAGGAGGCCTCAGGTAAAAGGGACAAAAACGCAAGGGAGGAGCACCCAAGGCGCGGAGTGACGAAGAGGACGTCGGAGAGGGAGAAGGAGACGAGGCGAGCGAGTGTTGTTTTGGAGCGAGGGGGCGGCCTCGGCGTTTTGTTCTCCACCGACTCCACTAACTCCACGTCCCGGCTCCCCACTCTTTGCCTCCGTAACCGCAGGGAGTTCGCGGGGCTACGGCGACTTTTCATGCGAGCCTAATAAACGTATCTGCGAGATTTTTTTTTTACTTCGGTTTTGTTACTTCTTGTATGAGCTGAGAAGATTTTTGCCTTTTTGGGCCGATTAGCACAGTTCAACTCACCAAACCCAGTAATTAGTTTGTCCAGACTGAAATTCGGTGATCTGCCTTTTAACTGGCTTACACTATCCAGTAAATCGACGGCTCACCGTGCACTCTGTTCCACAGCGGATGAGCTTGTATACATCTCAGCTCAAAGTATAGCAAAAGACGAAGTGCAATACGGCTTGAACACACGCGTGCCTTTTGGCAGGAGGAAATCTGTCCGGCTGCCACCACCACCCAAGGAACGACGGCACGGAGCTGACCATTTCTCCAAACAAAACCTTAGTGCTGTGCTGACGCCTGACGACCAAATCCAACACATCAATTCAAGTCAACCGAATGGAATGCAGCATTGGCAAAAGGAAAGAGTGGCAGTAGTAGTAGGTTCACAGTTGGCAGTCCAATTCTTGAGCGGCCAATTCTTTATCCGGCGCACCAGGCCACCAGCTCGATCGTTCCTGGTTGCTGGGCTACTGCCTGCCAGGCGATCGTGCCGTGGCCACCCACGCCCTTCGGTGTGTGGGTCGTCGATGCCGAGGTGCGGGGGAGTGGCCGAGTGGGCTGAGACGGACGGCGCTCGAGTCCGGTGGTTTGCGCGTCCTGGTCCGGTCGGTTACCGACTGCCTGGCGCTCACTGGCTTTTCGTGGCGAGGCGAGAGGCGACCGCACCGAATCCACCTTTGCAGATTCACTGGAGAAAGGTGGCGCGTCGAAGTCCAGTTTTCTTTTTGTTGTGATTCAGGTATGACTCGTATGATACGTGCTCATATCTGGCTCGTGTGTGTCAGCGCTGTTTTCCTGTGACGGGAGCTGTGGTAGACCATTCCTTTTTCTTTCAGATTTGCTATTTCACGATTAGAAACATCTTACTGAAGTAAGAGCCACTGGAATTCTAAATTTTCGGTTTACGGTACTGTGAAGGAGTTTATTACATTGTGGTTCTACCTCTATTTCAAAATTGTTGTTCTGACGATAACACCATTATTAACCATGTCTAGAGAGCAACCATTGCGTCTAACTTAGACCTGACTTGATCATAATCAGCTTGTCACCAAACTCCTCTTAAATCTTCAGCTGATGTAAACACTACCATACTATAAGTGAAAATTTGATTTGAATTATATCAAAGCGACTTCAGATGCTATTTGTTGGGACTATTTATTTCGGGTACCTACGAACCTAAAGTGAATACAAGGGCGTGGCCGTGAGCCGTAGCCCACGAAGGACTTCACCACACCGAGCCATAAAAAGACGTCTCGGCCTTTTGGGGTCGGGACCGACCGAATACAACAGCTCGACCACCGAAAGGTCGGGAGCGCATCATGACAAAACCCAACTGGTCGAGAGCTGGGAAGCCAACATTTTCGCTCGACCTCCAGGGGTCGGCCACCGTCTCAACGGTCAATTTTTGACAAGTATAGAGATTCAGAGGGAGGTAAATCATTCTGGCGGTAAAGCGTTCTACGGTAAAGCAGTCTTGCTAGAGGTAAAGCGTTTCACAGGGAGGTAAAGCGTTTCGGCGGCGAGTAAAGCGTTTGGGCGGAGGGTAAAGCTAAACGGAAAAGTGTTCTTTGTCTCTTATGATTGGACAAAGAACAATCGAAAGACACCAATAACCTGCTTCGACGCCAGCAGCCGTCAGAGGATCATGTTCGCTGAAGACCGCGGCCCCACCCGTCAGAGGGCCGTTAGGTTTGTAGGCGTCAAGTTTGTAACCTCGATCTGACTTTTATATAAAGGGCTACCACGGGCTTTTGACTATGAGATTGAACAAGCCGCAACACACACATACTCACATAAGCGTGCTAAGTTCTTCCTCGCGCTGAGACCTTTTTATTATTGTATTTTTGTTTCTGAGTTCATATGATTCATTTACTTTTGGATATAGGGTATTACGCCTCCGCGGCGGCTCGAATCAGGCTAAGTTTTAAGTCTTTCATAAGATAGACCACTTCGAATATGAAAAACGTATCTAATCCCTGTTCGATTACGTAAATTCTGCTGTGCTAATGATCAGAACACTGATAATATTTGTTGATATATGATCACTGCTCACATTCGAAATACTAAGACTCCGTTTTGAACGAAGGAAACCTTTCATTTTCTTACAATTTTTTAATGTACTTTTATAAAATTTTTGCATCCTAAACGAAGGCTAAAGAAAAAAGACCGTGGTCACATAAGTAAATGTACCACAAAAGGACGATCAAATGAGCAAGAGCATAGCCAATTATAGTGAATTATCCTAAACAGAGAAGATTCATGAATGTTTGTTGTTTTGGAAAACGGGTCAAGCAAGTAAACCGGAAAGAACGTGTTAAACAGACAATAAGGATGCAAAGTAGACGGCCCTTTCTTTACGATGTCTCGTGCTTGCGAATGCACTCTAGCCTCCAGCCCAACAAAAATAGGCATTGGAGGCCCACACAACACATGCCGGTCATCAACCCAATGGCCAATGCTCCACAGGAGTCTCCACCAAATTTCTCTTAGCACGCTCGCTCCCCTCCGACGGCATCAATGGATCGTTTGCGTCCGCCCAGGAGGATCCAGGTTCCCGAGCCAGCGGCCTCGCCGGCTCCGGCAGCGACCGGCGGAGGAGGGGACGCGGAGGGGGAGGAGTCCTTGGCGCCCGCAGCGGGCCTTCTCATGGGAGCGAAGGTCAGGCGGCGCGCCGCGGTGTACCGCGACTGCAAGGGCGACTACATCGGCGTCCCCAACGACCCCTGCCTCACCAAGATCCTCTCCAAGCAAGGTGCCACTGATATCCGGCGTCTCTGTTGATATCTTCGGCTTGATTGGTGTGCAATGGTTGTGACCCTGCTATAGATCAATCGGTCAATAATTTTCTCATTTCAGATATGGATCTGATGCGTCTACTAGCGTTAAATTTGTCACTGTTCTTCTTTCATTGTAATAGAGGCAGTATTAATGACGAATGCATCGGGAATTGTCCTAGCTTCATCTTGATAATACTTAATAGGGAAAAGTCTACTAAACCCCCTCACCTATGCGATGAAGAATATTTAACCCCTCAAACTTCAAAACCGGTTACTTTACCCCCTAACGTTTCTAAAATCGTTTAATTTACCCCCTCAAGCGGTTTTGGAGCCGGATTTGCTACTGTAGCATGCTATAACCTGATTTATTAATACTATTGTACAGTATAATAATAATAATAATTAAAATAATAATAATATGTTATTATCACTAAATATACTATAAATGCATCACCAATTAAACAAAAAATAAATATATTAATACTTATAAAATACTTCCTCCTTTTTTTTTATTTTCGCCGTTGACTTTTATATTCAACTTTGACCATTCGTCTTATTCAAAAAATTTTGAGAAATTTCATATAATTTGATATAATTTGATTTATCATTAGAGATATTTGAACCACAACTTAAAATTTTATACATTCGAACAAATTTTTTGAATAAGACGGATGGTCAAAGTTGAATTTAAAAGTCAACGATGACAATAAAAAAAGAACGGAGGGAGTATAATATTATATAAATAAATATATTAATACTTATCAACTTATAAAATATAATATTATATAAATAAATATATTAATACTTATCAACTTCATCTAGTGTCTATATAAAAAATATATTATTTAGCTGCTAGATGGAGTTGATAAATATTAATATATTTTTTATATAATATTATATTTTATAAGTATTAATATATTTATTTTTTGTTTAATTGGTAATGCATTTATGGTATATTTAGTGATAATAACATATTATTATTATTTTAATTATTATTATTATTATACTGTACAATAGTATTAATAAATCAAGTTATAGCATGCTACAACCGGCTCCAAATCCGGTTGAGGGGGTAAATTAAACGGTTTTAGAAACGTTAGGGGGTAAAGTAACCGGTTTTGAAGTTTGAGGGGTTAAGTATTCTTCGTTGCATAGGTGAGGGGGTTTAGTAGACTTTTCCCTACTTAATATGACGGATTAGTTCATGTGGCGTTGGTTGACGCGGGAGATACTGCATTGATACCATGGTGTGATGCTGCTAAATACTGTATTCTGTACCCACTTACTTCCATTGACGTACTAGTACTACAATAACACAGCCTTTTAGTCCCAGGCAAGTTGTTCTAGGCTAGATATGAAAATTACAATAGCCAATGCACTGGGACAAAAAACATATAAAGGAAGATCTTGAGGGGGGAAAAGGAGGAAGAGAGCAATAATAAACCAAACAGAAAAAGGGTAAAACTGCAGAAAACTGAAAATCAAGTTTCTAGCACGTGAATTGCTAGCTCCATGTTCTCATATCTAAGGTTAGCTCCTTGGCGATATTTCAGTACTTCAAATCTCTCTTCACGGGCTCATCCCTTGTCAAGTTAGGTCTTATGTTGACTCTCTTCACATTATTGGGCCAATGAAAAGAAGTGGAATACCAAACTTGACATATTCAGGGAAAAATATCAACATACTTTTCCAACCATTTAGGTGTTGTGAGCCATGGAAGTAATTGGTTGGCATTGATGGTTGTTCTATTTCACATGCAGTATTGTGTCATTTGGTTCTCTAACTATGTTTCATACGTCTCTAAGTTAATGATCTCACTATATTACAGGGGACAACAAAGTTTTGTTTGCGGACAAGGTATTGAAGTTCACTCAATCAGGAAAGATGAAAAGGCGCATCCTGGTGATAACGGACTTTGCTCTTTACCTTGTTGACCCTGATGCTGATATATTGAAGAGGAGAATAGCTCTTGCAGCTGTTGATAAGCTATGCATTAGCAATCTCAGTGACAACTTCTTTGCTATCATTGTGCCGACTGAGTATGATTGTTTAATGGCCAGCACTAGGAAGAAGGAAATTGTTGATGTTATAGTTAAGGCTATCAAGAGCACATCTGAGTATGAACCTGAGGTTGCTTCTTCTAACAGGTAAACTGTTTATGATTGAGCTTTAGATGCCATTAAACGAACCACATATGTTCTTTGAAGAAATTTATCACAAATTTAACTTAGTATTTCAGGAGTTTCAACAGTAATGCTGGAATTTTTGGAGTGTTTGTTGGCCTTATGAGGCAAGCTGTTCGTGACAGCTGCCAGTTTTACATGACTTACAATATACTAAAATGACCAGAATCCAGAAAGAAATGAATAGGCCTGTTCTCACACCAAAAGGCAACCTAAATTTCGAGCACCGGCTGTGATATACAGTGCAGCCTCTTGCTTGATCTTCACCACTGGTTGTGGAATGTGGAACCATTGCAGATTGGCTGTTGTGTCATTCTCTACAGTTACCAGACCACAAGCAAGAGCAGGGTGTTGACCTTGCTCAGAGCCTTGCTCAGGCTTGCATGCAGTCATATTCAGAAACCAGTGGCTCTACTGCCATTGTTATTGTAGCACTTTGGTAGGCCGATCTATTTCAGCACTTCTCGCCAAACCTGCAGGCCACTGAGCATTGGACTAACTGGTGATCCCTGTATCAGTAGCTTGGTCGCACAAGGAGCAAAAAACACCAATGTCCTGCAGTCCATGCCAAATGTATATGAAATGGTTTGACCTTAAAATTGGAGAATAAGCATTGCAACCTGACCCATTGGGTTGCATCTGTATGTTTGACATCAAGGGCCAAGTACACTTTTTAAATGCCATCCCAAACTGTTGATTGTACCTTTGCAAGCACCCTGTACCACATTCTAGTGATTTGGATAGTCTGCATTAGGCTATACCATATATATAGCTGCCGTACCATCTGGTACCGTTATCCTTGTTCTTCAATTTCAGGCTTTCAACAGTTGTTTCTGCCAACTTTATTTAATTGCTTCATGATCTTCACTGCTTATAGTCTTACAGATTATTTTGTTGCTCTCGAACTTTGTTGCCGCTGTGATATATTAGGATTTGATTGTGGCCTAGGCTCAGGCTCAACACTTTAACTTCAACATGGTTTATGCCTGAAAATTATCAATTGGTTTTTATTATTGAAGTGTGTCAGTCCAACACCCAGCTTCTTTGTTCTGCAGGTTTGAGTACCATGCAGCTGCTGAAGTGGTTAAGGAGGTCGAATTTGAGAAAGTTGATGGTAAGTTTAATGCTGAATGCTGACATTACCCATTTGATTCTTTGTGCTATCCTTAAACCATTTACTCGATTACTTGAAACAACCTATTGCATTGCTTTTTGTGATCTAATGAGCAGCCCTGTGCACCTACCTCTTCCATTTACCTAACTTGCAAATTACTGCATGTTCGTCTTATTTTCAAGAAGTAGGTGAATATACAGGGCGTTTGTATTTGGACTATTTGTCATTTGTCATGTTGACAGATGATTTGAAATTATTTCCTGTTTCTCTACACAGGTGGCATTAAAACCAGGATTACAAACAAGTCATGATTCTGAACTCAAGTATGAAAGTTCCCTGTAATCTGTATAGCTCTTTTGATTCCAAACGGAGGGCCATCTTCACTGTGTAGTGTACTTGTGTGTACCAGACATAATTCTTTCATCTTTTGTTGTACTTTTTATTCTATCTTTTGTACTGTCATACCTGGAAGAAATAACCTGTTATTGTTACCACACTATCCAATGTTACAGGATACTAGTGGCGCCACAGATTTCCTTACCATGACACTTCATGTTACTGAATACTATACCTTTACCCTCAAAACAGAGCCGACTACTCGGATTTGTTTCTTATCATGTCACATTTGGATAATGAAACAAGGATTAAGCAGTAACCGTATTCCAATTGAGTAATGGAGGTGAAGATATAAGATGAGATGATGTAATCTTTTTTCTATGATTTTTTTGTCTCCAAAATGAAATCAAGTTTTGAGTTTAAATTTTATATGCTTGCTTTCAGCATCTCATCTGCGAAACTTGCACTCTTTTTTCAAAGTCATTTCACGATTCTGTTTAGAGGGTAATTCGAACTGTATTTTCCAAGATGGAAAATGAAATGTTGTGAGCTATATTAGATCTCTCATGCCGAGTTGTGAGTTGGCCCAATCTATATTAGATCTCTCATGCCGAGTTGTGAGTTGGCCCGCTACATTATGATTGGGACATGATACGGCTCTAAAATATCATGAAAGGCCAGTATAGTACGTATCATTTCTCTACTTTGATGACCAAATCATGGAGAAGTTCGTTTAGAACTTTACCTCTGTTTATTAAACCATCAAACATGAACACAAAACTTATAACCTCTGTGTCTACATTCATGCACACTTTTCTGCTGCAAATAACCACAAATTGGCGGTTTATGGAACTCGAAGGGAAATGGTCTCTGACCCTGCCGAGACGTCACGTTCCGATCAGATATTGAAGTGGTCTAGTATGGGACTTGGCAGAGGTTCTCATGCCTTTTGATTTTTTTAGGTAGAATCAGAGAAAAGAAAGTTTACTATATTTAAAGAAGTGATTTTTTATAATTTTATAAAGTGATTATTTAAAATGAAGTAAAGAGCTGAGAGCTGATAAAAGTAAATAAAAGTAGTTTTTTTTTATTCTGTGAAGTGATTCTTTATGTTAATTTTAAAAACTTATTTTAAAAAATAAAATAAAATTATTTTCAATCACAAAATCAGTTTACAGCAGAATTAGAAGTAAATAAAAAAATCTAACAGCTGAGAGCTTTTGCTAAAGTAGCCCTGTATCTCCATGTAAAAAGCACAGCATCTATCGAGAGAATAGATCACATTAACAGGTGGAGACTCCAAGTTTCACTTTAACATCTGCCCCATCGCTGTAACAGAATTTTCCAACCGCTTACGAGTCGCCGTAAACAGCAACAAAGACGACCCTGCACGCAGCATCCGGACGGGGAAAAGGTAACGGAGGGAGAAAAGCGAAGGCGGCGAGCCGGCGACGACGACCACACGCGCGCTCAAAATATCACCGGAACTCGGCCTCGGAGACGAGGGAGGGAGGATGTCACGACCACAACTTGCGCACGCCGTACCAACCACAGAGGGGCGAGGAAGGGAGGGTGCGCGAGGAGAGAAGACGGAAGTGGGCGATCGCGGTGACAGGGACGGCCAGCGTCTTGTCGCGTTTGATGCGAGCCTGTGATCTCTGCTTTGGAATAATTTTGCTAAAATCGTGATATATATATTCGGAGATTTTTTCGGGGAGAGCTGGCCGCTTTTCAACGAGAATTGAACCATGCGGGGTTACAGCGAACATACAGAAACAAAGTTTCTTCTATTCACAAAATTTTGAATCCTGCGTCTATCGATTCCTGTGAAATTTCTATATTACAAAACAAAATATACAAAACAGAGTTGGGCTAACGATGACAGAGAAAGATCGCTATACACATCGCACTTCCGCTACAAATCGTGCTACGACTCCTACTTTTATCAGCAGCACAGCGCTGTTTGCGGACAGGCGCCACGTGTGCCACAGCGCCGAGCACACACAGCAGACGAACACGGAAAGAAAGATTTTGTTACTGGTACCCGCAGAAAACCTTTTGACAAATCAAGGACCTCGCGGCCGGGCACGTACTGCCAATTTAAACACCTACCTGCTCCTACTTAGCCGGCACTAATTTCCACGCTAATCCAGCTTTCCAATACCAGTTGCCAAGATCGATTGGCCTTTTGCTTCACCTCCCGTCCCATGTCGCGCTTGAGTCACTCACTCGCTCACTCATCAGAGCACAGTGGCAGGCAAGGTCGATCACGCACGCAAATGCTGACGCTCCAATCTCCAGTTCCCCACACGGCTGCTTCGCTGCCGTTCGGGGATCTCTGGACTGGGACTCGGAAGGGAGGGAGGAGATATCCCCGGGCATATTCTCTGTGGAGGTTGGAAAAGCGGACAAAAAGGAGATGATAACGTTATCTTTAAATATGTGCGTATATATATGTGCTCATCTTTCGACATGGTAGCACAAAGTCCTCCGAAAAAGTGAGGTAACGAAAGTAGTAACGCCGAGACAGCACTGGACTAAAACACAAAAGCAGTCGATACAATAATATGGCCATGCACCAAACGCACGAGGAAATTTCGTCCCGGATCGAGCGCTGATGAGCGGACGGTGAGCGAAGGTACTCAGGAAGCAAAGCGCGACCAAACTTCTCCGTACCACACCCGGCCACCCAGCGACGAACGCGCGGGGTGACCTCTAACGTGCCGCGCCTTGGCCCGTGCCACCTCGCAAGGGTCAGATGCCGAAGAGGGTGAGATGTGTGTGAGGAAGAGGCGCGACGTGGGAGCGGGGCCCGCCTACCTTCCGGCCGCCGCGCAGCGCACCACGAACGGTGGCGGGGCGCTGCCACCCGCACGGGGCCCACGTTGACGCGGCGCCCGAGGCCAAGGAATCCCACGCTTCTCGCGCTCCCGTAGGGAGAATGACATGTGGACCCGAGGCTGGGTAACGTGCGCGATCTGGTCTCTAGCGCGCGCGGCCCACGCGGCTGCTCGACGGCTTTTCGTTTCTGGGGAGGCACGAAACCGCTAACGTCACACGGGGACCGTCCCCCAATATCACGCTCAGACGCGGCGCACCACTGGACTTGAGAATATGGGCTGTTCAATATATTATGAATAATTTTATTTAGCAATAATATCGGTTTTAGAGATTACTGATTATTAACTTATCAATGTGTTAAAGAATAGGTGATTGAATTATTCTACTTCTTCTGCTCATTTTTATAAGTCATTATATATACACGAGAATTAAGAAAAAAAAATATGGTACATAAGTAAACAAGAAGAAAGATACTCCATCTGGTAAAAAAAAAAGAATTTTTAGGTTTAGTTAAATTTAATTTTTTATCACTTTGATCATTAATAATAATGTAAAATTTATAATATTTTAGCATATAAAAATATATTTTTTAGATTCATCATAAAATAAGCTTCCATAAAAAGTATACTTTTTTTATTATAAATTATGTAATTTTCTAGATATTATTAATAAAAGATAATTTTTTTGACTTTATCTAAATTTAAAAATACTTATATTTTGGAACATAGGTAATATATTTCTTAAGAACAGAGAAGTAAATTTAATTTACATTGTGAACAAAATTTAAATACTATAACTAGAAAAGTGAATAGAGAAAGTATATGATATAGGAATACTACTCTAGTATTTATAAAATAATAACTAAAACATATACAACTTATTGATATTGAATTGGAGATTTGGACTCATCACCTCAATCTTGATCTTAAACAAGCAACATCTGTAGATAAAAAAAGAAATTTAATGATGACCAAAGAGCAAATATCAAAATCTCCTTTGAATTGAAATATTTTTTGTTTACTACATTTTTTATAAAATTAAATTAATTTCTACAAGTTTTTTTTAAAATTCCTGTAATTTATAGAATCTGACAACACGACCAGCCAGCTGAGTAGGTGGAGACCGGCGGGGTGGCCGCAGCGATTACCGCGCCTCATCTCTTTTATAGGGACCGACCACCCCGCGTCTGCGTTCGCGGTTTTCCACCGCTTCTCCCTCCCCTCCTTTCTCTCCGCCTCCGACAAAGCCGTGGGCGCAGCTCGCGGCGGCAGTTCTCGCGCGCGCGCAACGGCCTCGAAACCTTAGCAACTCTGCCGGCGCTCGAATCGGATCCTCCTACTCCCGAGGCGGCTCGGCTTCTGTCGTTCAGGTGCGTGCCGGCTCTTTCGAATTATCGCTTCTCCGTGGCTCCTCTGCGCTGTTGGTGTGCCTGTGTGGTGGTGGTTGGTTGGTCCGCTCCGCTGTGAGCTCGCGTCGATTTTGGCCTCGAATCTGCACCCTGGCTCGTCGAGCGTCGCTTACTTGTTTGTTCCGTGCGGATTTTTTTAGTTGATTATACAAATATTGCTCCTCGTCGTCCTGTTTTCCCTTGGAGAAGGAATAACACTTTTCGAAAATTTTCCTTAGATTTTTTGTCCGTAATTTTAAAAATGCGATGCAGCGGGATTATCTCGGCTCCATAACAAGGGATCGATTTTTTTAAAGGATTTTTGTGGCTCAGTTGAGCTGAATGGTCCATATCAATGCAGCCCGCCTTTGGCGTGCAACCTTTTGCTCCTTTTATGCTAGTGATCTATTAACGGTGGGCAATTTGGTGATAGAAGTTATTTGCTGGGTTCTTCCCTCGTCGCTGATCACTAGATTGCTTTTTCACGGATCTTCCAGTATAGGACGCGTGAGTTTATTTGTTTTATGGGCAGCGTCACCTCAGATTCATCTATTTTAGTGCTATTGTGATTGTGAACTTTATTGCTAATGGAAATGGATTCCCACAGTTCGCTTCGTACTAATAACTGAGCGGCTGCTGTACGTGATGTTTGTTTCTTGCTGGAGTACGACTACTGTACGCGTAGTATATTCATTTTCTGTGTAAATCGAACATTTATATGTTTGCATGTTACAATTTCCTTGGGAATGCAATCCCTTTCATGACCACATACATTCATCTTCCTTTCTTCCAAAGAGAAAAGTAATAGATTAGTATTTTTTTTCCCCACAAATTTTAGCGTAAGTTTGCATGACACTTGTGCTGCCGTTCTGTTTAGGATGTATACTGTCATTATCATTATCAGTGTTTTAGGAGTTGCTCACTTGTAATATTATGATGTCTAGGTAACAAATTTTCGAGTCAGTGATTCTAGATTGATATGATGTTGTACAAAAGTGATTTGCAGCACCCAGTGTCATTTAGTGCTAACCGGTAGTGTTGTACTGCACATATCAAAGCACTCATTGAACTTTGTTTTGTTGAAATTGAGTACTGAAGACCAATATATGAAACTTAAAAGTAAAAGTAGGGAATCAAGTACAACTAAATGGGTCAAAGACTCTGATATTCTTGTACTTAGCAAGTGCCTGCTAACTATTGCAAATTTGATTTAGACATTTGCTGCTACGTTAAGCAGTTTTTTTCCTGTACCATTTGTAATTACTATGCATTTCAGGTTCGGCAATTTAGCCATTGCAACCTTTTATGTTCAAGTAAGGTTTGATTCATAATGTGGTTCCATTCTAATGAAGACTGCTATTCTTTTCCAGGATATTGTTGATACGTGCATTCTTCCTTCTCTAGTTGGTTGTACCTGCAGAGAGCTCTGTTTTATTTGGTATGTCTCATAGTCTTTGATCGTTTAATCCATCCTTTCTTTCTTTGATCCCATCAGGGCTTGCCCCTCGGGGACTTTAATCCCTAAATAATAGTGATTTCATCTTACTCCTGCACATTATGGACATACTATCCTATCTCATGTTTTTAATTATTTATAAATTAAATATTAGGTTGAAATTTTTATCCAAAGAATAAGAGAAGATGGTTGTCCCGGACAACTCTAGCCCTGACTGCTAAAGTACAGCTATAGACTCGAGTTTGATCTATTTAGTGCATGGTGAACTTTGTTATCTCATTTGACATGTTATTGATGAAATTGATTTATAACTTAAATTGAAAATGATATGGAAAAAAACTCTGATAACACTGTGATTCTAGCTCCCCTGTAAGAAACAACATTAGTATCCTTGGATGCAGTCCTTGGTTATTTTTTGTGACATATGGTTGTGAATAAGAACTCAGTTGTCCGTTTGTTGAAGTAGATGGCCAGGCATAATTTCAATTTTGACTAGACTGTCGATCAATTCTGACATTAGTTTTGTTTCCTTCTTTTCCATCATTATATTATTTGATATTTGATTGTTGGTTGTGGGTCTCTTAGTTTTTTTCTTCATGCTTTTGCTGCATGAATTTCTTAAATTTAACTGGTTGAATATTGCATATTGGGTAGCAGGATTATTAGCATTCATCTGCCCTGAATGGCACAACTGGAGCTTTGCACCTAAAAGCTGAGGCTAAGTTCAGAACTTCATCATACACTTCCATACACTGAAAGTGTCAAGAAATGGATCGTGATGACATTGCCGGCTTTGTAAGTGGAGGTTGCTAGGTGTTCAGGCATTCTAAACTAGTAGATGATAATAGAGTTATGATACCTGGAAGGCAGGAAATTAGTCCTTTTTATTTTTTATTTGGTTGGCGTTTGATGTTTCTGAATTGGAATCAACAATACTTCTCGTGGCCTTGGATTTGGTGGTAGTGTCAAGTCAACTCCTTTAGTACTTCTTGCTGGAGCACAACTAAAAATACAGTTGGGCACAAACATACTACACCCAAGTCCCCAGCATCCAGCTTTTCTATCTACAAACCCCAAGCTTTGAAAAATAACTGAGGTGCTATGGCTGAAGCAGAAGGTTCTGGAAACCCTTTACTTACTCTGGGTTTGGGCTGCTCACTAAGTTCATCTGATAATAGCAAGCTAAGTTCTGCAACTGTTTGTACAATGTCTCAGTCTTTGTTAAAAGAGATTGATGAGGAATCATCAGTAGATCTTGGCCTGAATCTGGGGTTCGATCTTGGCAGTGGTATTGCACAGTGTCAATACAAATCCCATGGGTTTGTTGAAAATGTGCCATTGGCAAACTCTCCTAAGCTGGATCTTCAATTGAGTTTATCTACTGGTTCACCTGAATCAGATGTCATTGATGCAAATCTGGTGTCACCAAAAGGCTGTGAGATGCCGATGGCCAACTCTTCTCCAACAACTATAGGAAAAGAATCGGTGCCCCATTATTGGTTTTTTGAGCATTCGATTGTTTCATCACCATGTGCTTCTGAAGCAACATATGCTGTTCCATTCTCAAAGGAAATTGAAAAAGGCGATGCTGCTGTTGTGCCTTCTCCGGTCATATCGCCAACTATGTTTACAAGTACGACAACCCTGGCTGGCAGTGCTTCTGAAGGAACTAATCCTCAACAACGCAACAGTAACACTAAAGGCTGTCAATTCCCAGGATGTATGAAGGGAGCTAGAGGGGCATCAGGCCGTTGCATAGCACATGGTGGTGGTAGGCGTTGCCAGAAACCTGGCTGTCAGAAGGGTGCTGAAGGTAGGACAATCTATTGCAAGGCCCATGGTGGAGGCAGGCGATGCCAATTTCTTGGATGTACAAAGAGTGCTGAAGGGCGCACAGACCACTGCATAGCTCATGGTGGTGGTCACCGCTGCAGCTATGAAGGATGTTCCCGAGCTGCGCGTGGAAAATCTGGCTTGTGCATCAAGCATGGTGGCGGCAAAAGGTGTCAGAAGGAGAACTGCACCAAGAGTGCAGAAGGTCATTCTGGCCTCTGCATCGCCCATGGGGGTGGAAGGCGTTGCCAATTTCCAGAATGCACAAAGGGTGCTCAAGGAAGCACAAAATTCTGCAAGGCGCATGGCGGAGGAAAGCGCTGCACATTCTTGGGATGCACCAGAGGGGCAGAAGGTAGTACTGCTTTTTGCAAGGGACATGGTGGGGGCAAGCGTTGCTCATTTCAGGGTGGTGGCGTGTGCCCAAAGAGTGTGCATGGTGGCACTCTGTATTGTGTTGCTCATGGTGGCGGGAAGAGGTGTGCTATTTCTGGCTGCTCGAAGAGTGCTAGAGGGCGTACAGAATACTGTGTACGCCATGGAGGTGGAAAGAGATGCAGGTTTGAAGGTTGCCACAAGAGTGCACAGGGTAGCACCGACTTCTGCAAGGCCCATGGAGGAGGTAAACGTTGCTCATGGGGGCAAACAGACTCGAGCTTTGGTGATGCGGCACAGCAATGTGACAATTATGCTCGGAGCAAGATTGGTCTGTGCTCAACTCACAGTGCTTTAGTTCAGGACCACTGTGTTCGGGGTGGCATACTAGGACCCACCATCCATCATTTTGCAACCGATGTCAAACATTATGAGATGAAGGTTGCTGAAGTGGTGGGAGATGCAGACGACAATGGCACATCTTTGCTGGATATGGGTTGCTCTGTTCCAAATGGTGGCGTTCATCCTCCTGTCCTCTCCATGATTGATTCACTTCCAGAGGGCAGAGTCCATGGTGGTGGTCTGTTGGCTTTACTTTCACAGGTAGCAGATGCACAAGCGCTGGTGTCTCGGAACAAGGTATGGATGTGAGGTTGTGAGGTTCTTCAAGAGATGTATTGCTTGCCCAGAGTTTGTGATGTGGTGGGGATAAAGCACTGTCTTTTAGATGTCTCCGACTGTTCTCATGCTTGTATTTGGTAGAACTGCCCCCGCACTACAACAGAAATAAGGGGTAGCTCGTAGAGCATGGGCTTGATGTGTCGTCTATTACTGTAGTTAGTGTGTTGAACTTTCTCGTTTTGTGTTTCAGCTTATGTATAAATATAAGCTGGCACTTCAGTGTACTTGTTTCTGCCAGACTTGCTATTAGCAATTTATTATGTCATCAGTGAAAACAATTTGTGGTTTTGAGCTACTTGTTCCTGCTGTATCTATAGGCTTATAATAATTCTCCGGTCTATCAGCTCAACTGTGTCATACCATGTACCTATCTTACGTGTTGCTACAATGCATGTGAAGTGTTTGGTTACTTGTACGATTTCATCCTGGATGGGATGGTTTTGTACAAACTCATCTTGAAGGGGATGGTTCAGCTCATGAGATAATCTTGCTCCCTGGAATGGTTGTATGTGATGTTACATGATTCTGTTTGGTTGAATGTATGAAATGATACAAGAATACATCTAGTCATTTAAAATATTAATATTTATTTAATATGTAACTAAATCATTTTTAATAATAACATTTTAAATATTTGTAGAATTAAGAAAATATAATAATTACTACTAATTATTACTTAATCTTTAATTGTAGCTAAGATTGTCGCAAATAATCATAAAATACAAATGGAAATTAATGTTACATTTATTAATATTTAATTATAATTATAGCTTAGTTAATTAATCATAATAACTACTAATAATCACTAATCATGAGTGATTTGTTTGACTTTTTGTCTGGAATGGAATGGTACAGTATTTAGAAGGAATATTCTCAAAATTTGAACCAACTTATCTGGATGAATTGGTATGGTTCAACAACCAAACACATGAAACTAAATCCACCAAAGATGGTTTGATCCCTGAATCAAACACTACCTAACTGTACCAGACATAACTGTTCTGATCAACATAATAGGCATTTGAGAAATAATATATGATTTTCAAAGGAATCAGTTTAATTTTATAAGAGAAACAAAGGATTCAGAAAAAATTCATGCAATCCAAAAGCGTTATAAAAGGACCTACAGTTCTAAAGAGAGCATCTGGATTACTCATGTTGGAATCATCATTCGTTTACTCATTCTGTTCAATGATACCACAAACTGTTAGAAAAGCTTAAACTAGACCAACTAAAGTGCCTACACAAAGCAAAGATTTACACTTAAGATTGCAGATTGATGGCCCAGCTATGTTACAACGCGGCCACAAATACCCAGACACCAGTGGGCAAGACAAAACTGAACAAAATATTCACCCCTCCAAAGGAGAATCGTTTGGACATTAGTTAGAAAAAAAAATGAACAAAATTTCCTGCTGAAGAATCATCAACCTAAGTATGTTGGTTAAATTGCTACTCATCTACGGTCCTTGTTTGGTTCAATCCGCCAATGTCATCTGGTGGTGGCTTTATATACCTGCCTAATGTTTTTTGCCGAGCTCTCTTCTTCATCCTCAGGATCTTGTCTCTGCTCTGTTGCTTCCTCCGCTCCTTCTCCAGCTGCCGCATGTTCCGCTCCCTCTCATATAGACCTTGCCAGAAGACCTCTCCAGTCTGTGGCCAGAGCCACCTCCTTTCCGGGTGATCTGAATCGAATTCTTCTGCCAAGTCCTCATCCATGCTTTTCAGAGTGGCATAGGAGAACCATTGGATCGACATCTGAGCTCTCCTGCCACTTAACTGATGCTGCTCCTCCATTGCACCAGTCTCAGGATCGACGTAAACCATCCGTCGTGCACTATGGAATGCCCAAACATTCACAATCAACTCCAGAATTCGAGAGTAGCAGTGCTGATCCTGTACCGAGTAAGATATGGACAATGAAGCAGGGTTTTCTAATGTAGAATAGCAATCATTATGTTATCTAAGGAGGTGACATGGGGCTCACCTTGTGGAGACTCAAGATGCAATGGCCAGTTAGATGGTGTTTGTCATACATTTGCACATCCAATGCGTCAATGAACATTCTGGAAAACAACAGCATACTGCATTATTATGCATCCAAGACAGTCTGAACCAGGGTTCACAAAACCGCGGTAAACCGCTCGGTTTTCGCGGTTTTCGACCTTACCACTGCGGTCCGGTTTCACCGGACGACCGGTTTTCGTTTTAAAAATTGAAAAATTTCAGAATACCGAAAACCGTTAAAACCGCTCGGCTTACTGTTAAAACCGGTGGGTTTCAAATTTTGAAATCTGAAACCGTAAAAACCGAAGAAACCGGTCGGCTAACCGGTGAAACCGAACGGTTTACTGTAGCAATTTGTTCAAATTTTGAATTTTCGATTTGAAACGGTTTTCGACCGGTTTTTACGATTTTCGTCAAACCAGTCCCGACTGATTTTAGCGGTTCAAACAAAATCATAAATCCTGGTCTGAACTCTGAATTAGTAAGACAAGTATATTTGGTCAACGATATGAACTGAGAATAATGCATATGGGCAAATAAGGATCAACAGTTCTGCATAAATCGAACTGATGTGTAGCATACTGCTTTAGCAGCATAATCACTTGAAATGGTCAAATGACTATATATAAAGAAAGGAAAGCCAGGTGCACATAGCTCTTGTTTGCACAGGATCCAGGGAAGGGCCTGACCACTAAGGGTCTTTCGTACCAGCCTTTCCTACATTTCAGCAATAGGCTGTTTCCAGGACTCAACCCGTGACCTCATGGTTACAAGGCAATAGCTTTACCCCTACACCAAGACTCCCCTCATCAAATGACTATATAATGGTTGAAAAAAAAAGTGATCTATTCCCGTGATGGGTGTCAAGTTATATGAGTTTTTAGTATTGAGCCCTTTTCCTTTTCCATTACAGCACTCATGTAACCTCTATATATGCCCCCCACCCCCGGGGACTATGATTCAATACAAGTTCCATTCATAACAGCAGGCCAATAGCAATCTATCCTCCCAATAGTTAACTGTCAAGGTAAAATACAGAAAATTTTATTTATTCTTTAGTGACAATCTAACAGTTAAGTTATTCATGTACGCCCGCATAACCCTGAGCCATCATTTGATATATGCATGCTAACATCCAGCTACCTGATGCTCATTCACAGAAGATAGTTTGATATAAATATGCCATTGAATCATTAACATGTGAATGCATTTTTGTTATCTGGTTAGTATGATGCGAGTTTTGCTACAAGATCCCAGAATCATAATGCATACCTTGAGAACATAACAAATTCTAGGAATGACCGTGTAGGCAGAATCCAACTTTGCATCACAGACCAAGTGTCGCCATCTTTAGGCATATATGGCAAAGAATTCAGTTCATGATCAAGTTTTACACCATACATCCTTTGGAAGGCCTCCAAGACAGCTAACCTTCAATGTAGAGATATGGAGCAGATAAGTTATGTGGTCACGGAACCAGGATTGTCCACTATGACATGCTGATATTAATACGCATGAGTGTAAGAAGTATTGTTACTCACAACCTGTAAACTAAAGCAGGCAGTAGATAACATAGAGTGCAGAAGTCTTGAAGTGACTACCCTATAAGACTACATGAATGATTAATCTATGGAGAAAAGTATTTGCTAATATTTAAGGAATTAACTACACGCATTCAACATAATCTATTAAAATGGCGTGTTTGCAAATGTTAAAATAATTTAGCAGACAGAACATGAATAGCCAATAACCTGCAGTTCCCAGCATTGATCGCATCACAGAAGGACCAAAAATCTTTGTCGCCCTGATTCCTTGGATCTTGATCCATCCGAGCCCAAAAATAAAAGGCGTCTCCATACTTCTGAGATTCAATGGCTTCCAATATTGCAGATTCAGCATCATTTGACAAGTTTGCCTGTTCAGAAGAACAGTTCCCTTGTGTAATTAGGATGCTAATCATTACACAAGACAACATAGATAGCTCACAAGGCACAAAATGCACTTGTTCCTTAAGAGAACATTTGCTAATCATCCATTTATTCCTCAGGCTCATGAAATCAGTGGTATGAAATATCGGCATGTAAATAAATTTGATCATCACCTTTTTCGCTGTTGCTCTCCAGGACTGAAAACCTATCCAAGAGTTTTTATGGACCCTATCAATTCTGTTGCCAAGAGCAAAGAAAGCGCCGAATTCACCAAGAATATCTCTGTAGTAAACATCATTGAGAAGTGGAAGACGAGAAGAAGCATCAATATCATCTGCTCCTGGTCTTCGACCTTTTGAAGACTGATAAAAGAGAGAATGAGAGAGTCAACATTCATCCTGGAATATTTGTCTATTAAACTGTGCATAACATATTTAGCCTATATATGTTCCATCAGTAACATTATTATAACACACGTTTCCTAAAATATAACCATTCACAGTAACAACATTAGATATAGCAAAGACAAAATTTTCCAAGGCACATCAATGGTTAGATAGTAAAATGTGAAGTCATCAATGGTCACATATTGAAGGGAATAAATGGCTCCATGGACTATAAAATTATAAATGTTAGAATTCCCACAATGATTCAAGAAGAGCATATCCTTTTTCAACTGACAATCAATCTGAACCACCCATGTACCATCCAATGATACTCATGGGACATGTTATCAACTAACAAAATGTTATGGAGTAAACATAAATTGAATAATTTAACTTTAGAGCAATTAAAATTTTAATTCACAACAATTTTTTAATCTATGTTTATACTTCAAATATCAGATTATCGACCACCATCCAAAATGCACAACAGTGTCTTTGGAACATTCAGGTTGACTACCCTAATTTCAAGCATATGGTTATTGCCAGAATAGCTTACCAGGCCAATTCCACGATAGAGAGAGCTTTGGTGCAGAAAGGGCCAGGTCCCTTCCCCAAAGAAAGGCTCATATATACAAAGCGGCTGACCTGTACGCTCAAGCTCCCTGTCGTCTCTTTCATGCAGTTCATTCTTCAACCTCTCCACCCTTTTGACATTTCTGTACACCTCCTCCCATGTTCCATGGGGCTGCTCATTCCTGTCCTTGAACTACATAAAATACATTCCTGCTGCTTAGAAGCTCAAGCAAATATGTGAAATGATGTGTTGAATATGAACCATGTGCAATTATCTTACCTCCTCTTCTTCCATTTTTGTTTTCATCTCCAGAATCTCACTTTGCCTCTGTTCTTCCCAGGCAATGGTGGAGACTGCTTCATCAATCTTTGATGTACTGACAGTGGAGCGTTTCATCTGGTTGCTGTGCCACTTTTCCTCTAGTTTCTGAAGTATCCTGTCGCCAGTCAAACTCTCATTTGCATGGTGTAAATGCTTCACATCCTCGAATAGATGCCACTTCCACTCTTGTTTCAGAGCTAAAGGTATATCACCAGCAGTTAAAGGGCTCAGTACATCAGCGGGAAACTTGATAACATTTTCCATCAGTACAGCATAGCCTTCAATGGTTTCAGAAGCCATAATATTCTTAGCATGGCCCTTTCCCGCTGATGCAATTTTTTTCCCTGAAACAGACAGAGTCCCATTTGACACTGCTCGAAGTAGGACTTCACTTAAAGCGCCAATATTTTTTCTTGGAAACAGAAGTCCATTAACCTCATCATCGATCTACATTATAAGTAAACCTTGTTAGTGTATTTATAACATATGTATTGATCAGTTTCAGAACCTAAAGATGGTTCTAATGAAAAGGGGGAGCATTCGTAAACATACATGTTTTCTAATAACTGTAAGGTCTGGAGCTATAACCAGCTTCTCAAGACTCATTGCTTGTACCAGAACACTAGGAAATGATTGCTCCTCTAGACAGGAACCATAAATAACAAGGTCAGCTACAGCAAGGAGATTGTCCTTATCTTCAGCAGGGACATGCCCCACAGCACCTCTTGGGAAGCCAGCATTCTGCGCAATAGCCTATCAAAACCACACTATTATCTAGTTAGATGCAATATAGAGCTTTATACATTGACTCAGTTACTCAGCTATTCATGTTACAAAAGAAAATATGGAGGGGTGGATCATAACCTCAAGGGACATCCTATATTTCTCAGTTACGTTTCCAGTGATGATCCTCACTTTCAGGTCAGACAGTGTACTATTCTCTGAGGGATATTGCTGTAGCAGTGGACTGACTGCTTGCAAGACAAGTGCCTCATCCATCAAATTCCCACCATATGAAAAAGAACTACCAACAATAGCAATTAAAAAATCATTAGAATCCAAGCCCAAGCCGATTCTCACAACTTGTTGATTACTTTTGGCGATAATGCCATCAGCCTGAAATGCTTCCGCAGGAGAACCTGGAATCACGAAATAGTTACCAGAATCAAATGCAGCATACATCACCTGCAAGGAAAATATAAACTTTTAGGCTCTAGGACCTTCATCCAAAACATAAGACAGTATAACTGTTGATTTCACTATGAGAAAAAAAGTAGATACCGGTAATATATAGTTCGGGAAAACTATAACATCGGCCCTGCTGAAGGATTCTTTCCAGGTATCTATGATCCGAATCATCCCACTGGAATTATATTCACTAATGCGGCGAGCAAGGGAACATTCATGCACAGTCCAGATGACAGGAATGGATTGAAAAGGCTCATGCAGAAGACTGTAGAAAGGCATAGATACATTGTCCAAATCAAACAATTGACTTTGAGGAAGCAGTTTTTTCAGATAAGAAAATATATCCATGCAATAATTGTTTTGTAATAATACCTTGAAAAGACTGGTCTTGCTTCAATTGAATTTAAAAGTATACCATCATAGCTGCAGAAATAATGGAAACAAACCTGATGAGGAAATAATCACGAAGTGAGGCTGTGGCCACATATTGAATCAGCAAAAAGGGTCCATGACCAGACAAGTGATGCAGTAAGTGATGGAAGTGAACAGCTAGAGAGAAAAGACTTCAGAAACTTACTCTAACCAATCTACAAAATTAGGCAATTTTGTGTCCTCATGCAAAATGCTCACTGATACTCCAATAGTTCTCCAAATATTGCCACATGGGCCATTCTGAAATGAGAAAACCTGCATTGACAATTGCCGATTGTGGATTAAGGAAAACAGTTTTTGAAGTTGCTTATCTGTAAATGATAATGATGGTACAAATACATCTGTAAAAGATCAATCATCTAAATTCAAATACTAGTGTCCTGTAATAGTATGGACGCTACAAGTACCAGCATACATCACCCAAATGCTTTTCTCCATGTAAGGACTCAGGAGGTAGGTATGCGATGCTACTAGTATCCTTCTGTCAGTAGGTGTGGAGGGCTAAGCAAGAATGAGCAAAAACAAATTAAGCAACGTGCCAATGTATCTCTGCAGGACAAGGATAATATCAATGCCAGCATCATCGCATATGAAATATCTTATTCTCAATTTGTTTTAATAATGTAAAGGTGTTTCCAGGATATGCATTAGTCTATAGAAGCTGTCAATATCACAATTACTGCTGGTAAAAATGTTATGCATAATACATCTGGGCAAAAATCTCTTCCACGCATACACATTTAGCAACTGTAGTCACTCGTTCCAAAGTAATAATAATTCAATCCAAATATGAATCTGATTTCAGGTTATGCTAGCCAAGTAACAAAGCAGATGCACTCTGGCACATGTGCAGACCTTACTCTTTAGGCAAAACAGCCACTAAACCGGACAAATTTGTAACATCTGAAACCAAATGTCTGGGCAAAATATAGTACGAAAGGCAATTTCAGTAACTACGATAGAATCTCCAATTCCACAATTGCTCAGGTATGAACCCTTGAAATTTTCCATAGCACATATACTAGCATGAACCAAGCAAAGTATGACCTGCATTACACTACTTTCACATTTGGGATAGTCAACTGCAGAGCATTTAACTACCAACAGTCAATTAAGATTAGCTCAGCATTGTTCTTTTCCATTCAGAAACTAGAACTTGTATTAACAACGTTGCTCCTATATTACTGGAAACATCAAAATGGCAAATTAACTTTGTCGATAGGATAGACTAGAAAAGAAAAATGTAACGACGCCAAGACAATCGCAAGCGTTCCATTCCAATGACTACAACTAAGAGTTTGTGCAACCACAAACGTGCATATTACTACGGTTCTCTGACAGACCAATCAGGTAGCGCACCTTCATTTCGTAGCCCATGGCCTCCAGCACCGAGGTGACGCTGACCATCTGAAGCTGCATTGCGCTAGGAGACAAATCTCCGAACACCTACATGAAGTACGACGCGAACAGCGAGTGAATCAGAGACCACAACACGCAAAAAGGGCACCCGCACAAATCCGTCTCCGCCCAAACCAGCTCGACTTATCGTCAGAACAGAACTCACCATGGCAAGCCGCGGCTTCCGTGTCCCGACCCTCCTGACTGGGACGCCAAGCTCGGCCAAGCTCTCTGCCTCCTCCCTCCGCTCCCTCGCCCACTTCTCCCTCAGCCTCGTCGGCTCGAACGCCACCACGCCCCCGAGGGCCGCCTCCGACCCGCCGAACCCGCCGTCGCGAGGCAGCGAGCCTTCCCCGCCAGCGCCTCCCCGGCCTCCTCCTCCCCCCAAGCGGCGCGTGGGGAGCAGCAGCGTGGGTCGCTGCTCGACGACGACCGACCCCGGGAGGAACGCGACGAAGAGGATGGCGACGAAGAAGAAGGCGGC
>BCLG01004498.1:0-24746 GCA_001602295.1 Zoysia matrella
GTAGATTTTTCAGGCCCTTGTTACCAGATAAATCGACTACTCGTAGCTTCGTCTTCCCCATAAATGAGCTGTCAATTTCCATTGGCGATGATGTTTCTGCCTCACGCAGAGGTTTAACTATTCTGAGCCTTTCAATGTAAGGTAGTCTTCCCTCTAACTGACCTATGTACTGCCAGCTCACGGATCCTTCTATGTTTAGGTCAGTTATGTTACCCATGAGATCCAATTTTTTCTCAGATAATATCTCATCCCACTCCGTGTGACGCAGATCAAGGACCCTCAGGCTGTTCAGGCAAGCCCACTTGGCGGTGTTATCCTTTCTTTCAACAAGTTCTGCAGTAGTATACTTGTTTATACAGTGGTCCAGTCCAAGAAATCTTAATGTGTGGCAATGGCAGAAAAGTGGTGATGAAAAGTTGAAGGCACAGTAAGAGAGTATGAGCACCCTAAGGTTGCTGCACTGTTCAATCAAATCATCCGGCAGTCCATGTGGGCTATTAGTCATCTCAAATGGTAGGAAGATAGATGATGCCCTTGCCAATATACTTTTTATATTTTCATGATATATTATATTCTTCGAGGTGATAGAAATCCAGCGGCGATGCCTATTCACATTTTTGCACTGTGGATCAACAACACTAGGATCATAAAAAACCAAATAAGGTGTGTCCGGATGTAGCATCATTTTTTTTGTAATCTTGTGAGAACCAAAAGGGGTGTCGTCACACTCAAAACTTACTTCTTGGTACAATGCTTTAATAATCTCCCTTGCTCTATCTCCTTGAATGATCCCATCGCATATCCAATAGTTGGCACCATGAGCTGCCCAGAGACGGTTTCTGCCTTTATCAAAACTGTCATGCATGAATAGCCCATAGAGATAACAGTCGATAACCATTGCTCGGTCATCCTCTCGCATACATGGATGACGTGTGAGGATGCTCGCAGCCTCCGCATGTACTAGTGCGTTAATCTCTGAACCTTCCAATTCAGATTCTTGGGAAGCAAGGAAAATATCTGTGTTCCTTAGCTTACTCAATATATCAACATTTGAACCATGAAATACCCCTTTAGTCGGAAATCTCCGTTTAAATGTCCATATTATATTGTTTTCTTGAGGTACACCCATTGTACTTAGGAGGACCTCTTCATCACTTCCATTGAGAAAAATCATAATCAAAGTACTATCCCTCAAGGTTCTGCTAATCACTACTGCAACGTCTCGTATCGCATCCCTTGAGGTAGGATCCACACCATCGAAGTCGTCCTCCTCGTCTTGCTTATCAAATATGGCCATGGTCTCACGGTCAAGGTTCAGCTGCTCAGCAATCCTTCTCTGCATAACCCTTTTACTTATCCATGTTGAGCAATCTATAAACATTACTCTTTCCAAGTCTAATTCTGGACGAGAATCTTTCTTGGATTGAAGTACTGGTACCATGGATGCAAGGACCGCTGTGGTCCCGAATGCATCCCAACCATCAAAGTAGATAGTGCTGCCGTTGCTGGTCCCCTGAACAACATTAAGTATTTCATTTATGGCGCCATCAATGTTTCTCGCCTCCGAAGGCTGAAATATTATATGGCCTAACTTTATCCTCTGAAATATGGAGTAAGCTCAAGTTAGATCAATTGATCAGCACGCGTAGTACTGTAAATGCATATGAGCGACAGCCATTGTCAGGACCAAATAAAGGCAGGTTAAATCAATTAAATTTGGTCTAGGTGCCTCTTAATTGGACATACAAAAGAGTTGAGGAAATAAAGAACTACTCTCTTTTTACATTTTTGACGCCCTTGAACATTAAACTATTCATTTTATTTAAAAAAATTATTTAAATATATAAAAAATATTAGTTATATTTCAAATATCACTAATAATAAAGTAACTTATAATAAAATGTATTATATTCATTATTTTTTTAATAAAATGAATAGTTAAATTTGATATTAAAAATGTATAGTGTCGATATTTTAAACGATTGACTATTAATAATAAAAAATTAATGATATTTTATTATATATAAATTATATTAATAGATTTTTCTTAAAACATATTTTTATAATACGTAATTTTTATATTAAAAATTATTTAAATTTATAAATATTATTAATCAAAGTTAATAATTTGACTTTGATCTTATATTTGAGTACACAGGGAAGGACTCCGTAGTGGTCAAGGTGCATCGCAGCGAACGAGCCTTCAGCTCGGTGGTGGGATCGCTAGGTGAGCATCCCGCCGGTCGGGAGGTTCGATTCCCGGCCTCGCACCTTGCCGCGACTGTAGCTGCGCTACTGTTCATTGCGGTTGAAAATTAATTTAAGATGAAATGTCTCTCATGCGTGAAACTACAATGGGAGGGCGACTTCTTCATCGCACATTGGATTCGGTGAATTTTGATAATCTCCAAAAAGACACGGTCTTTGGCTTGTATAGTCGTAAATGTGTAAATATATGCGGAGTGGGTGTAAATGTGCTGTAAATATGCGTGTATAAACAAATACTATAGTTATATTCAATAAAAAAAATTAAAAAAAAGTGCATAACAGCGTAGAGTCGTACCGGAATCATGATGAAATAATTCATCGGATCCGCCGCAAGAAGGCCAACAATTAAATTATCTAACCCATGACTGAGTCGACCAATCCGCTAATCCTCCATCAAACACCGAGGAGGTCTCCTTCATGCATGATCGTGCAGCACAGGATCAATCAAAATGTCAGTGGCAGAAGAGGGTCAATGAGTAGCAAGCACGCTGCGTACCGTACTACTCTAGAGGGAGCAAATCGAGCAGAGCAGCACTGACCTTGTACCTTGCTCCGAGATCGATCCGGCCAAAGACCAACAAGTAAATTGTAAGAGAGCGAGATCGAGGCTAGAGCACGCAGCAGCAATGGCGGAGCTCGAAGTGTCTAGTTGCTTGTGGCCCTTTACTTCCCAGAAGAGAGCTACAGTAGCAAGCAGCACTCTGGACTTGGAATCCCTTTCTTCTTCTTGCTTGTTGCCCCAGGCATGTATCTATCCCTTGCTTCATTCTCACCGTACGTCCTTGCCTAGCTACCTCTTTTCCAAAGTAAAGCTTGGAATGAAATTATGTTGCTTTAGTTTGCTTTTTATTCTTCCAAAGCCGCATAAATAAGTATGCTAGATGTGTGATGTGATCTGTACGTGAAAGATGATATCCCATCCCACTAACTAAAGAGAGCTGCATGCAGTATGTAACCCTTTCTGTTGGGGCAGTCGAGAACTATAGCAAAATGAGTTTACCGGACGATTTTCTTCGGACACAAAAAAACGGCTCCTTTAGCTATTTCTAAAGCCCTGTTGGGGCACTGGTTATGATTGTTGTTGAACAGTGAGTGAGAGGATGGAATAGGCAGGCGGCCGGCTTCATCTAAAGTTTTAGTGGCGCGTATTCTGGTTACCTGCATCTGCATCAGGTAGTTCTGCTTCATCTATTTTGCAACGTCAGATGTCGTCATGCTTAAACATTGTACATACTCCTACATGTCGTATAAATTACACTAGTCCAATGCCCGTGCTTTGCTACGGGTGAAAGGCAACTTGATGCCTATCTACAATTTGCTCAACTTGTTATTAGCAAATATAGACCATGTCACGGGGTGTTTTCCTTTTCTCGGGTGGGCAAACAGAAACTTCTCTGTATTAAGGTATGTTTATCCAATTACAAAAGTTGACGCTCCTCCCCACGTTGTTCTGCTGCCTCCACCGATACTCCACGGCTCAACCCTGACCCCGCTGGCTCTCCCGCCACCTAGATCCGCTGAACGCTCAACGTGAAGGTAGTTGTGCGATTATTGGCATAAAAAATAATAAATCTAATATCATTGTTGCTTGGTCTTTTACTTACAATTACAAACGTATGAGACCGAGGCCATGTAAAACTGGTGCAGTTGAAAAAAAAACAGCAGAAAATAACAAATTGGAAACATTGGAGAGAGGCCATGTAAAACAGGTCCATTTAACATAAATAGAGCAGCAAAATAATAGAAGACTGAAAGTGGCAAAAATAAACTTGTTTCTTTGACATGGTTCAGATTTTATACCAATGAGAAGCGAACCCTACTTACCAAAACATGTATGCTAAGGGATCCATCGTTCAGCTGTAGGACTGCTCTGCTTTTCCTGATGCTTTTAATAGAAGCAGCAGCCAATTCTGGAATACGTTTGACACCAACAGCACGCCTTTCTGATCCAACCATCAGTGCAAAAGTAAACTGTTAAGTATACCAGTGCCTGAAAAAATCCAGAGAACCACACAACCCTAGTTAGTGCAGCATAGAACATGTATAGTCCAATGCCTGTGCTTTGCTACGGATGGAAGAGTCGGAAGACGACTTGACTATACCCACTTTGCTTAAACTATCAGAAATGTAACTATTCAACTTGTATATCTACACATAAAAGATAAGATCAGATCAATGATATGTCACCATTCAATATGCGCATTAATGCAAAATACATAAAATTAATATACTGTAAATAATAAAGGAGCAGCCACCACGAGATGTCGTTTATATCTAATAGTTACCAGAAACATAAAGGCAACGTGTGCTAGGCAATAACTAACCCATTCATGACACGAAGTTAGCACCTGAGTATCATTGACATCTTGCCTCATGACCAGTCATTAACCAGAAAAACATGCACCGACACTGGTATACTATCATAATCATCATCCGAGATGCATAGCTCAAGATGCAACCACCACCTCAAAATGATTCTTTGTCAAGAGCTCTGGACAAGGATAGTGATTTGGTTAGAATCTCAGTTTTAAAACAAACAACCTTAATTTACTTGGAGAAGCAATAAAGTAGATGATCACATGTTCAATGCAGAGATGTATTGTAAAAGTGAACTCCCACTAAAAAACTGTAATTCATAATACCCTCGGTTCCAAAATATCACAATCTCTCCTTTAATTTTCAATGCAGACAGGGGCATATAAATTTGCATGGTCATTCCAGTTAAAGTGATACAGTGTAGCGGTGTGACCTTTTGACCCTTATGAGGCATGAGTACCCATGGACTGCCCATACCCACGCCTACGCCAATCTGTTGCGGAAACAGATACTCCCTCCGTCCCCATTTAGTTGTCATTTTAGGTGTGAGCACGAGGATTAAGGATGGTAGAAAAGGTGGGGATGCGCTGAAAATAAAGAGGAGAAAGATAGAGATAGGGATGTATTAAGAATAGAGAAAGATGTATTAGGAAGCAAGAATGACAAGTAAAAGAGGAAAATTTGTGAACTTTAAGATGACAAGTAATTGAAGACGGAGGGAGTAATAAATAGTAAACACTTTGTTGCACATACAAAAGCTTCTTCGGGCCAAAGCCTGAAGCAACAATGAAGAAGGCAAACGACCTCATTTTGAGCTGGCACTGGCTCATGTCCTTGATAAGTTACTTGGTTAAGTTGATTAAACATAAGGATGCGTAGGATTCTATGTCCAAGATGACATTGTTTCTTTTTGGTCGACGTTGTGAACTTGTGGCACTTCAGTATAGTGAATCTATGTGGTGATATTTGAATCAAAAGCAGTAACAATATCTGAACTTTTGTGGCATTTTAATTATAGCCAATCCGTGTTGTGTAACCTTTGATTTTCAGCTACGAATAACACCTGCGCCGGTGAAAGCAGAGAATCTTCCTTGGGGAAAGATCAGTGACAATATGTGAAACCACAAAAGCACTGCACACCTGCAGAAGATCAAAAGCCAACAATGAATCTCTACCGCCATCATCACGGCTCCCCGCCATTGCTAGCCCTGTTGCGGAGCAGCGAGAGCAGGTAGTGGAGAGCTTTTGTTTCAGTAGATGCCGGGATTGAGGATGGAAACAGTTCGGAACAGGGTGGGGTGGGTAAAGTGGGGTGGCCAAGCAGAGCTCCGTCGGAGTCCCGTCGGGGCGGGTGGATCGAGTGAGGCGTCGGTGTTGGTACCTTATAGAGCTTGAACGGAGGACGATGCTGAGGCAGAGCGTGAGCCAGGAGGGCCTGTAGAGCAGTAAGAACGCTTCCCCCCACCGCTTTCTCCCGTTCGCGGCCAGCCACGGACTTCCTCGGCATGCCGCCGCCGCCGCTCCGGGGCTTCCCCACAGCCGGCTATCACGAACCTGCAAGAGGAGAGGAGACTCCGGTGAACATTTGCGGGCTTCCACAGCCGCCTCTACTCAACGCAAATCTTGGGCTACTGCTCTTGCTGCGAGCACACACCTGGCGGCCCCAGCGTTGCCTCGGCGGCTGCCTGGTTCCGCGGCCCCGATGTTGCCTCGTCGTCGCGGGGGAAGGACACAGCCATGGGGGAGCGTGTAGCGCTAGGGTTCTGAGCTTGCGGCTGCGGCGGACGAGCGGGCTGCGATGGGCCCCACCTGTCGGCGCCGAGTTTCGAGACGGATGGGGCGGCGGGCGGTTGGATTAAGATCCTACGGCTGAAAATGCGTAGCGGCAGACACACGAGCATCAGCAAATGACTCTTTTAAGTGCTCCGACAAAAAATAAGTGTTGTTTTAAATTTTTAAACTTTTTTTTACTATTTATTTTATTAAAAAAATATTTGTTTTATTGTGAATTAATCTATTATTAGAAGTATTTTTAAAGTTGATTTGTTTATTTTTGTATTTTTAAATTTTTTTAATAAAATAAATAGTTAAATATCGATTTTAAAAATAAAAAACGATACTTATTTTGAGACGGAGAAAATAGCGAAGATATCATACCTTATCAGTCATATGCTATTCCACGTAATGTAGATAAAAATATACTGCCTTGCGACCAACGACTTTAAAGCTTATTCTCCATAGTCATGAATGGCGGCCAACAAAACGGCGCCAGCTTTCCAATTTTCCATTTTTATTTTATCATTATAAGTGCTGCAAAACTCTTCCAGTTCATCGTCCCACGTCTGAATATTCAACAAGTAGGTAGGTAAACAAGTCATCATGTCAAAACTTGTCCTGCTAAATTTCAGTGAAACATGCAATGCTTGATCAGTTGATCTACAGTACGTACGTGAGCATCAGTGACTTTAGCATGCGAGCAAGCATCTAAGGAGCGCAAGGAATTCCAAGAAATTAAAGCAGCTGCCACATGGACGGCGCCACCGTCCGAGTCGTGTCCCGGCGCATGGTCGGTCCGTTCTCGCCGCCGCCCCGGACGCTGAACGGATACCATCCACCGGAGGAAGAGGTGGAGGTGATCCACTTGACGCCGTGGGATCTAAGTCTGATCAGCATCGACTTCATCAAGAAAGGCATCGTCCTGCCACTGCCAGAGCCTCCGGCCGGCGGTGACGCTCTCGTCGACGCCTTGGCATCGTCCTTCGCGCGCGCACTCGGACGGTTCTACCCCTTCGCCGGCCGGCTCACGGCCGAGGAGCGCGGGAACGGGACCCTGACTTTGTCTTTGCGCTGCACCGGCGAAGGCGCCGAACTCGTGCACGCCGCGGCGCCCGGGGTGACCGTCGCGGACTTCGTGGCGTCGATCTACACGCCGCCCGTGGTCTCGGCATTTTTCCCGTTAGACGGGGTGCTCGGCGCGGACGCCGCGTCGGAGTCCCTCCCGCTGGTCGTCGCGCAGGTCACTGAGCTCGCCGACGGTGTCTTCATCGGTTTGTCGATGAACCACTCCGCCGGTGACGGCGCTACATTCTGGCACTTCTTCAACACCTGGTCAGAGATCCACCGCGGTGCTGGCGAGATCTCCACACCGGCGCCGGTGCTACAGAGGTGGTTCGTGGAGACGAGCCCCGTTCCGATCCCTTTGCCGTTCAGCAAGCTGGAGCACGCCGTGCGACGCTTCGAGCACCGCTCGACGGTGCACGAATGCTTCTTCACTTTCTCCACGGCGAGCGTTGAGAAGCTCAAGAAGCGGGCGAACGACGAGATGGCCGGCACCACGGCCACTGCCACCATCTCCTCCCTCCACGCGGTCCTCGCACACCTCTGGCGCGCCGCCTGCCGGGCCCGGCGCCTCCCGCCTGAGCAGGACACGTTCTACGCGTTGGTCGCCGGGTGCCGGGGTAGCATGGACGGCGTACCGCCGGGGTACGTCGGCAACGCCACGGTGGTCGGCAGAGCAGGGGCCACTGCCGGCGAGGTCGAGGAGAAGGGGCTGGGCTGGACGGCATGGCTGCTGAACCGTGCGGCCGCGACGGCGTTCGACGAGGTGGCCATGAGGGAGTCGCTGGAGCTGTGGGTCCGCGAGCCGGCGTTCACGTACATGGGCGACCTGTCTTCCCGCGGCACCGGGCTGGTGAGCGGCGACGCTGACCTCGCCGCGTTCGACGTGTTCGGCAACGACTTCGGGTGGGGGAAGCCTGTGGCCGTCCGGAGCGGCCCCGGGAACAAGGCTGACGGCAAGGCGACGGTGTTCGAGGGGCCGGAACGCGGCGAGAGCGTGTCGCTGGTGGTGTGCATGGTGCCGGACGCGCTCGCCAGGCTCCTCGCCGACGAGGAGTTCATGGACGCGGTGACAATGCCTCCGGCGTGAGCTCGTGGTTTTTGCATCCACAGTGGGCTCAAACTTGAGCCACACGCAGTGCACCAGGCGCAGCACAGTGCAGAGCTTCGCAAGTCTTGGTCTACCCTCAGAAATAAAACAAATGGAGCTGTCGATGTAAAGAACGACAAAGCAAGTCTAGCCGGTCCAGTTGTCTTAACCCAGATCTTTGTTCATCGTCGTCTTTGAACAAAGTTTTGTTTCCACGTATCATATATATGGTCATACTTGACCTGCTTTGTGCTTATGTTTGAACGAGATGCAAGTAGGTCTTCGTGCTTATCTTACGTGCTTGAATTATTTTTTGTAAAGAGATGTCCACGTACGTTATCCAATGTGTCTCCAGGAAACTTCTGATGGAGCAGCAAGGGTTGCAGTCACCCATGCATGAAATGCCAATAAATAATGGAGGCTATCTCCAGAACAAGTAAAGAATAGTATAAACCAAATCGTGTTGATTGCCTTCTCGTCAATGTCGGAAGTCAAGTTGATACATATAAAAATCTGCGGACTCAGTTTGATGCCTTCACCATGGCGGTCTATCGACGGTGCATCCATCTAGGAGCCTCGTGCAGCGATCTATGGAAGAACACGGCTTCCAAAAAAAAAAAAGACAGTACTTCAACCACTTGCTGCAAGTTGCTCACGTGCCGAGTTGCCACTCCTCCTTCAGGATTCCTCATAACTCAAAACTCATCGCTCCAGTCCCTGCTCGCGCACGTCAGGAGACGTCGTACACCGTGCTCGTCGGGTGCCGAGGGCGGGCGAAGGGCGTTCCGAGCTCCTACACCGGCAACGCCGGGGTGCGCTGCGCCGCGACGGCCACCGCCGGCGAGGTCCTGCAGAACGGGCTGAGGTGGACGGCGTGGCGGCTATGGATGGAGCATCCATCGATCTATAGCTCCGTTCAATGATGGAAGCTGGCAGAGCGGAGAACACGGCTTCCAAACAAGGTGGTCGGGAGGGGTGATAATCCTCTTACAAGTGGGATATAAGTGCGAAGTTTTTTGTTGCTACGGTATCATTCAATTAAGCAAAAAATTATAAGTTCAAATGTTTAGGGTCTCTGGCATCGGTGGCGCCCTGGGCCTGCATAATGTCAAGGCGATACTAAGCGTGGGCTAGTATCTTGTAGGTCTCGCTTTTTGTAGTGGGTGTGAGTTTCAATTTCGTTGGGCTGCGACGCATATTAGATCCATTAACAAATGCGTTGCGACGCAGCTAGTATCACATATTCCTTTCCAACAAGAACAGTAATTAATCTATAAAAAAAAATCAAGAACGGTAGAATTTCAAGCCAAAAATGTCCTGTAACGGATGACGATTTGGACTTTTCAGGCTAGAAAAGTATACTCGGATACGCAGATAGAGACGGCAGCACAAAGCCGTGCGATGGGACACATTTCATCCGGAGCACAAAATTATAGGAGGAGGATTCAGACAAGGACGTTTGGAAGCAAAAAAAATTCTAGGAGTAGTACTAACAATTTCTCCGAGGCGTCTCCATCATCAGTATTCACCGACGTTGAAAGCTGAAACGCACACATCTGCTTCTTCTAGATCGCAAACGAATTTGTCATCCCACGTGAAGCGGAAGTTGCTTGCCGGAGCAAACAACACAAGGGCCAAATGCAGGCAGGGTTCCTCTTACTGCTGGCGGTCATGTTGGACCTTCTGGAAGCTTAGACGAGACTAGACAAACATGGCAGCTGGACTTTGCCACCAGTGGATGGAAGTTTATCAGTAGAACTAACTTGTTTTAAATTTGCTCAAGTCATTAGACCATCGTATAGCGTTTACAAACATTGTTTTGGTAGACATTTTAACTGTTTTAATGGATGCAGTGGCCGCTCCTGGATTCTTCTCATACAGTTGGCTGCCACGCCAGCAGTAGACATGCAGAGGAGTCGACTCCTTCAAGTCCTGAACACGTAGGTACAGGCTTGGTCCGTCCAACAGTTTTTTCAGTTTCGAGACCACAGTTTTTTCGTTGGGATCTCTGACGTGCCCCATGTGAACTTGTGAAGCATTTAAATAAGCAGCCGCCCCACGGTGTGCGGGTTGGTCGTCTTTAGCCTGCTGGAAGCACACCTCAACTACTACTACCGTGACGTCTGACCAGTGCTCGAAGCTGATCGAGCACCCTTCTGGAAGGTCGATTCGAGCAGCAGCCAGCCAGGATTAGGAAGGAGGAGGATCCTCAGGAGTGGGGTACTGGAGCCATCGTCTTCATCCAGGTTCAGGTACCGCTCTCCTCCTGCCGTCGTCTTCTCTCCTCCGGTTCTGGATGGATGATTGGAGCCCATGCTTCTCTCCTGCGGTTCTGGATGGATTACAGGACCTCATGCCTTGCTTGGGACCTCCTGCGGTTCAGTCTTGTACTGTCTTGAAATGTCAGCTTGTGTAGTGTTCTCTAATCGTTCTCATTATGCTTCAGTCTGACCAGTGACTCCACCAACGAAGATGGGAAGTTCAGAGTTGGAGCAACCCAAGGTACCCAGTAATCCCTCCTTCCTTAGCCGTTCATCGATCTGCTCCCGATGTTTCCTGCTCTGTTTTTTCGTACAGGCAGGCTCTGGTATTGTCATGCCGGTGTTCAAGTCTCTTGTTTACACTGATCTATCACGAGATGTTCCTGAAATCATCTCCTAGCATTTTTTTTTTATATATAGTTCTGCCCGGCCGTCCTGTCTTCAGCAAAGAAAATTTGTGAATTGTGATTCATAGGGTTGTTTCCTGCTTTACCAGGCGCTCTCGCTCATGGACTGTTCGCAGCCGCCACCGAGAACTTGGCAGAGGAAGTTCGACGACCAAGGCAAGAAGATTGCAATGTTTACCCTGACGATGAACGATATAATGTCAATTGTAAGTTGCACTACTACCTTTTAGGGAGATTTCCATCCCTTCTCCAAATCAGAAGACTGTTTCATCCTTCCTGGATGGCCCTAATCATTGTTCTGGTGGTGCAACAGGGGCCCTTGATTGTCAAAATACTGCTTTTATATGTCAAAGACACCGCAAAAGGCCTGGTGAGATTTTTTTCCCCCTTGTGAATACACATTCCGATGTCTGAGCTGCCCCCCCCCCCCCCCCCCCCCCACAAAAAAAAAATCAGCAGAAATTACTCTATCATGTCACTGAATTTCCGAAAAAACATTCTTCTGTTCAAAGGCCACGGTCTATGATCCGCTGAGGAAATGGATGGACAACTGCTACCGTGGTGTACCGCTCGGCGGGCTAGGGTCAGTTTCCTCAGTCCAACACTTCAGAGATAACGATCATGGCAGTTTTGTTCATTCGGTGTTGATTTATCAGTGCAGGAAGCATAGGGAGAAGCTACAGAGGGTACTTCCAGCATTTTCAGATATTTCCCATGACTTACGAAGAGAAGCCAGTCCTGGCAAATCAGTTTTCAGTAAATCACTCTACACCTCTGCTCGTGATTTGCAGTTCCCAAATACAATCAGCTGTAAACAAATTTCTGATATGATTACCTCATTATTTTTATTACCTAGGCATTTGTTTCACGGCCCAATGGAAAGAAATATTCCACCGTGTTGTCGGCTCCGACTGCAGACGTCCGAAAGTGAGCGATGAAATTCAGAACAGGCTTACCTCTGTGCAGCTGAATACTAGTACTAAGACAGAGATAACATGCATTGTGCAAATTTCATTTCCAGGGGAATCGATAAAGCTGGTGTTGGATCGTGGGACTGGAATCTGAAAGAGAAGAATTGCACTTACCATGGCCTGTTTCCAAGATCTTGGACAGTATATGATGGTAGTAAATTGCTGACAGCACTCCTGTTTAAGGAAGTGGTGACACTACTATTGTTCAGAATTTAGTTGACATATGGTAGCTGGTTAATGTTATCTGAGCTTCCAATCTCAATGCAGGTGAGCCTGACCCTGAAATCAAGATCACTTGCCGTCAGATATCGCCCTTCATTCCTCACAACTACAAACAGAGCAGCTTCCCAGCTGCAGTATTCACGTTTACGGTACAATTCTTCTCTTCCTTTTCTTCTTTCTGCTGCAAATGCAACGATCCCAACTGATTTTCTCGTTGCTCACCTGAAACTGTTGGAATATGAACTGCAGGTGCAAAATTCTGGGAGCACACCTGCAGATGTAACGCTGCTCTTCACATGGGCAGTAAGTACAGACCAACACCTTGTTTGTTATTCAGTAAAGAAAGGGGTAGATATTTGTGTGAAGACCTAAAGGTAGTTTGATACTTTTGTAGAATTCAGTCGGTGGAAGTTCAGAAACGACCGGAAATCACAAGAACTCCAAAATGACGTAAGACTTGACATTGTGTTCATTCTCACTTCCAGTCGATGAAATGTAGCATCAGTCTCTCACACATGTTTCTGACTAACTTGATGCCACCGTGGTCTTGTTCCTTGGTGCAGAGCGCTTGACGGCGTCCATGGCGTTCTCCTCCATCATAGGTGGTTGGGTTTTCACAGTGGGTTCATCCACAGGGCGTTCTCTTGCGAATGACTCGGAACAGTCTTGTGCTTTTTGTGAATACCGATGTCTGATATGGCGGCTCCAATGCAGGACGACCGACGGGCACCCTCCAGTGACATTCGCGATCGCGTGTCAAGAGACAGACGACGTCCGCGTCACCGTCTGCCCGTCTTTCACGATGGGGCCGTTCAGCTCCGGCGAGTACACGGCCAAGAACATGTGGGACGACATCAAGAAGGCAAGCTTTGCATCCATCGGTACTTCTTAGCTGCGCCCTAAAATCATGGCCTCTGGATCTCTGACCACCAAAGAGCACTGTGCAAACAGAACGGCTCCTTCAGCGGCGCCGGCGCGGGCGACGCACCGACGGCGGCGTCGAGGCCCGGGTCGTCCGTCGGTGCGGCGGTTGCGGCGTCGACGTCGGTGGCAGCGGGGGAGACGCGCGTCGTGTCGTTCGGGCTAGCGTGGGCGTGCCCCGAGGTCAAGTTCCCCACCGGGAGAACGTACCACAGGTGAGTGAGGTGGCGTTGCGGCTTGCTCAGCTCTGGCTCCGCCGTGAACTGTCACTGACATTTAGCTCTGGTTGAGGCAGGAGGTACACCAAATTTTATGGCACCGATGGAGCTGCATCGGCAGAGAACCTGGTTCATGACGCCCTAATTGGTGAGATTTTCTTCCGAGTAACACTCCATCCAAGTGATTAACAATTCTTTTGCTTCTTAGTAATTCAATTGCTTGTGTATGTGTGTGTTGGCGCGCTTAGAACACATGAAGTGGGAAGCTCAGATCGACGAGTGGCAGGAGCCTGTTCTGCATGACAAGAAGCTGCCTGATTGGTAAGGAAACAGTTCGAATTCTTGTTGGCTAAACATGGCATAAGATTCCATGACAAATTTTCATGGAATTTAGCTCATATCAGAACAAATTTCTGGCTGAAACACTGTAAATGTTTGGTTTCAGGTATCCTGTAGCGCTGTTCAACGAGCTCTACTACCTGACCGCAGGAGGCACCATTTGGACAGGTAAATGCAACGTTTTAAAATGATCGATCATTCAAAAATAGTTTTTTTTCCCACTACAAGTGAGATCCATTGGGCAGACGGAGAGCCTCCGAAGAACTCCGGGTTTGCTGCATCCGGAATGGGCACGGAGCCGTTCTTTCTCGACGCGTCCCGCGCAGAGAGAGACGACAGCATGGTGGGCGGCGTCCTGCGCTCCATGGCGTGCGCGACGGAGCGGCAGCACGACGCGGCGGCGTTCGGCACGTCGCTGCTCCGCGCCGGCGAGGAGAACGTGGGGCAGTTCCTGTACCTGGAGGGCATGGAGTACAACATGTGGAACACGTACGACGTGCACTTCTACTCGTCCTTCTCGCTGCTATCCCTCTTCCCGGCGCTGGAGCTGAGCCTGCAGCGCGACTTCGTCCGCGCCGTGCTCCTGCACGACCCGCGCCTCCGTCAAACCCTTGACGGCAAGACGGTCCGGCGGAAGGTGCTCGGCGCGGTGCCGCACGACATGGGGCTGAACGACCCGTGGTTCGAGGTGAACGGGTACATGCTGCACGACGCGGCGCGGTGGAAGGACCTCAACCCCAAGTTCGTCCTGCAGGTGTACCGCGACGTCGCGGCCACGGGCGACGCCGCCTTCGCCGAGGCGGCGTGGCCGGCGGTGTACATGGCCATGGCGTACATGGACCAGTTCGACCGGGACGGGGACGGGATGATCGAGAACGAGGGAATCCCAGACCAGACCTACGACATCTGGTCCGTGTCCGGCGTCAGCGCCTACACCGGCGGGCTCTGGGTCGCCGCGCTGCAGGCCGCCGCCGCCATGGCGCGCATCGTCGGCGACCGCGCCGCGGAATGCTACTTGGAAGAACGGTACCGCAAGGCCAAACGCGTCTACGACGACGAGCTCTGGAACGGCGCCTACTTCAACTACGACAACAGCGGCGGCGCGAACAGCTCGTCTATCATGGCGGACCAGCTCGCCGGGCAGTGGTACGCGCGGGCGTGCGGACTGGATCCCGTTGTGGAGGAAAGCAAGGCCCGGAGCGCGCTGGGCACGGTGCTGGACTACAACGTGATGCGGGTGAAGGGCGGCGCGATCGGGGCCATGAACGGGATGCGGCCGGACGGCAGCGTGGACGCGTCGTCGACGCAATCCAAGGAGGTGTGGCCCGGCGTCACCTACGCCGTCGCGGCCGCCATGATCCACGAAGGGATGACGGATGCCGCGTTCCGGACGGCCAAGGGCGCCCACGACGCCGCCTGGTCAAAGGAGGGGTTCGGATACGCGTTCCAGACGCCGGAGGCGTGGACGGAGGACGGCGGGTACCGGTCGCTGCACTACATGCGGCCGCTCGGCATCTGGGCGATGCAGTGGGCGCTGTCGCCGCCGCAGCTGCACAAGGACCTTCGGGCTGGTGCGGCGGCCGCGCCGTCCTCATCGCCACCGGACACCGCCCTGGGGCAGGCGCAGTTCGAGAAGTTGGCGAGCATGCTGAGGCTGCCGGACGATCTGGAGCCCAAGGGATACCTCCGGGCCGTCTACAAACTAATCAGGCAGATCGTGCTCCCAGCGTAATGCTGGAGATTCCATTGTTACAGGACAGTCAACTTGTTCGAAATAATACTCCGTATAAGAAATTGAAAATGGACCCCCGTGATTCCAGTTCGAACCTCCGATAAATAAGATTGCAAGAGCTTAACTGGAAGGACCACAGCTTCTCAGCACAGCTTTCCCACCCATATCTAATCTAAACATTCTAGGAGCTTCACTTCAAGACCGCTGCCGCAGCGAACGCACGGCTAAGATCTTCCATTAACCACAGAAACAGCAAGCCAAAATTACACACCAATATTTCAGTAACGTCCTCGCCACATTTAACAACAACAACAACAAAGTTTGAGGTAGGTTAGAGATAAAATCTCTAAAGACGACTAAAAAATAGCAATAACCAACTAATAAAGTTCAGGCACACGTAAATTGCTAGCCTCCACAAACTCTTATTCAAAGCTAAAACTAATTAGCGATATTTTAATTCTTCAAATCCACAGACTCTTCTTAAATTAAGTTAGTCTATCTCTGTCTCTCTTCACATCGTTTAATCGACTTACCATCCTGCTACAAACCAGTGACTTCTGTGACATTTGTTGAATATATTCAAACCACCTCAAATGATATTACATAAATTTTTTCTCAACTGATGCCACTTTTAATCTCTCTTATATCATCGTTTTAAACACGATATCTCCTCGTGTGGCCACATATCCATCTTAACATACGCATTTCGACTATATATAGCTGTTGAATATGTCGCTTTTTCATAGACCAACACTCTGCTTTATAAAGCATAACAGGACGAATTTCATTCCTATAAAATTTACCTTTGAGTTTTTGAGGCACTCTACTATCACATAAACTCCAAAAGCTTGACGTCACTTCAACCATCCGATTTTAATTCTATAATTTATATTCTCATCGATATCCTTATTTTTTTGTAACATTGAACTTAAATAATAAAAAGTATTTTTCTTGAATACCACTACTGGCCATCAAATCTAACATCTCACTTCTCGACTGCGGTAGCACTGAAATCACATCTCATATACTCTATTTTAGACCTACTAAGTCTAAAACTCTTTAATTTCAAAGCATGTCTCTATGATTTTAACTTCTAGTTCACTTCTATTTTGCTCTCATTCACTAGCATCACATCATCCGCAAAGAGCATACACAAAAAAATATCCCCATATAAATCTCGTGTGATCTCATTCATCACCAAAATAAAAAGATAAGAGTTCAGAGTCGACCTCTGATGCAGTCTTATATTAATATAAAAATTCATCGGTATCTCCATCACTTGTTCAGACACTTGTCACCACATTCTTGTACATATCTTTAATGAGGTTAATATACTTTATTAAAACTTTGCGCCTTTTCAATGCCCACTATATAACATTCCTAAGTACTTTATCATAAGCTTTCTCTAGGTCGATGAAGACTATATGCAGATCTTTCTTCTGTTCTCTGTATCTCTCCATCAGTTGTCTTATTAAGAAAATTACCTCTATAGTGGATCTCTCGATATGAAACTAAATTGATTTTATGTGACTCTCGTTGATCCCCGCAGACAGTGCTCAATAACCCTCTCTCATAGCTTTATTGTGTGGCACATTAACTTGATCTATCGATAGTTAATACAACTTTGCACATCTCCTTTGTTCTTAAAAATCGGTACTAAAATACTCCGCCTCCACTTGTCAGACATCTTGTTTGATCGGAAGATGAGATTGAACAATTTGGTGAGCCAAACTATTACTACATCCCTAAAACATCTTCACACTTCAATGAAAATCTCATCCGGACCCAACACCTAACCTCTTTTCATCTTTTTCAAGGTCTCCTTTAACTCGGATTCTTGAATCCTTCTCACAAAGTGCCTATTTAAGTCATCGAAAGAGATATCTAACTCAATGAATAAGCTATCACTATCTTTATTCAAGAGTTTAACGAAATACTCTCTCTATCTACCTTTGATCTCTTTACCATTTACTAACAGATGCTCTGCTTCATTTTTAATGCATTTAACTTGAGTGAGATCTCTAGTTTTTCTCTCTCGGCTTTGGCTATCTTATAGATGTCTTTTTCTCTTTTCTTTTGTGTCTAATCGATGGTACAAAGCATCAAACATTCAACCTCTTGCCTCACTCACCGCTCGCTTTGCGGTCTTTTTTGCTATTTTATATTGTTTTATATTGACCACGCTCCTATCAAAGTGTACTCGCTTAAAACACTCTTTTTTTCTCTTCGATAGCCTTTTAGACATTCTCGTTCCACCACCATATGTCTTTGGCTTCACGTCTGGCTCCTCTAGTCACACTAAGCTCCTCTGAGGCTATTTTTTAATGCAAGCGACCATCCTCAATCATATAACATTTGCATTATCTTCTAGCTGTCAAAGAGCCTCTTTGATAACACTTTTCTAGAAAATATGTGCTGCATCTTTCTTAAACTTCCACCACTTTATCATTTTCACTTTAATTTGCTTCCTTCATAGAGAGCGTAACTAAAAGCGAAAATTTGCAACCACAAACCTATGCTGAGGTATCACATATTCTCCTAATATTAACTTACACTCTAAGCAAGTATGCCTATCTTTCTTTTTTACTAAGATAAAATCAATCTGGCTACAGTGAGAACCACTTTGGAAGGTTACTAAATAAGACTCTAAAACAGAAGTTTGCAACAAACAAATCGTAAACCAAGACAAA
The DNA here is from genome assembly GCA_001602295.1 of Zoysia matrella. Lineage (NCBI taxonomy): Eukaryota > Viridiplantae > Streptophyta > Magnoliopsida > Poales > Poaceae > Zoysia > Zoysia matrella. The sequence goes on from BCLG01004498.1 coordinate 18,274, forward strand.
GTCCAAATCCTACTCTCTTCTTGATTCCTACTCTCGTAATTGAAACCACTATACACTCTCTCAAAGCCTACACTAAAAAAGTCAATGTGACTATTTAAGTCTCCTCCTATAAAAAACTTCTCAACGATAAATACACTGCTGACCATCGCATCTAAATCCTCCCAAAACTGCTTCTTGACACTCACCCAAACCTATTTGAGAGACATAAGCACTAATTACATTCAAAACTAAATCTCCAATAACTAGCTTCACTAGAATAATCCTATCTTTATGCCTCTTAACGTCCACCACACCATCTTTAAACCTCTTGTCGATCACAATGCCTATCTCGTTTTTTGCTGTCAATATCCCCATGTACCAAAGCTTAAAACCAATATCTTTCACCTCTTTTACTTTTTAACCCTTCTATTTCATCTCCGAACACAGAATATTCATTTGTCGCCTAATCATAGCATCGACTACCTTTCAAAACTTACCCGAGAGCGACCCTACATTTCACCTACCTACCCGCAACTTAAAAACTTGACTAGCTTCCTTACCCTCGCATCCGTCGAGTTAAATACACAAACCCTTGCTTATTTTCCACTACCCTCGAGCGACGACATAACACGTCACTAAAGATATGACGACCCGATCTTTACACATTTGTCACCGCATCCAGATCACAGCGCACCACTAAAAATATAGTAACTCGACCCTTGCTCATTTTTCATCATACTCGAGTTTCGATATAACACGTCGCTAAGAAAATTACGTCCCAACAAAATTTTTTGAGGTTTCATATCTATGAGAATAGCTATGATAGTTGTTAACTCGCCACACCTAACACAACTCACTAAATTATTCGAATACTGGCTATATCGTAGTAACATAAGAGAATTCTTCACCCATGTTAAAAAGCATAGGTGAATCCAGACTTGAGACCAACTATGTTAAACATAAAGCTATGTTAAACTTAAGCAGAGTTCCTCGCCACATTTAACAACCATGCAAAAATAAGGTATAGCACAGATCACTCAGACAGGCAGCAAAATAATTAAACAAAGTTCTCTACCAAACTGAATATGAGGTTTGAAGTCAAATTAACCAGACACTAGGAACTACAGAGATGGAGTCCAACTCAAGTTTTTTTACTGCCTTTTGACAGAGGGTACAACTATGGCGTCCACCTTCCATTAAACATCCAAAAGGACCCAGCTATAGATCATAACGTCAGATAAGCATATCCAGATGCAGGCTGCAGAACAAGATACCCCCTTCGCAGGGGTAGTCTATGGATTTGCGGCAGGTGCTGCAGCATAACCAGTCTGGGTCGGTGGTGCTGCAGATTGATCATAACTGGGTGGGTTTGCAGGTGGCTGGGTGTATCCTGTCTGGCCATAAGCAGGCTGGCTAGCTGCCGGTGCAATAGCATAACCAGCCTGACCAGTCGCTGGAGCAGCACTATAGCCTGGCTGCGGGTAGGCATTTCCATAGTTAGGATCAGCTGGAGCTCCCTGGTAACCATAGCTTGCATTGGTTTGTGCTGCTTGATCACCATAGGCAGGCTGGGCAGGCGGATACTGTGCATAGCCACCCTGCTGTGTGCCTTGCTGAGAATAGCCTGGTACTGCTGGTGCATTCTGTGCATATGGAGCTGGCGGTTGCCCACCCTGCTGCGGATAACCCTGTTGAGCATACCCATCTGGTCCAGACGTAGCGCCATATGTTTGACCATAAGCAGGAGGTTGCTGAGATGGTGGCCCATAAGATGTAGGAGGCGCCTGGTAAGTTCCATCTGCAGCCGGTGCACCTCTTGGTGGCCACTGTCCTGGTCCACTATATGCAGGCCTAGAATAAGGATCTGGCTGTTGGGGGTAGCCTTGCTGCGGAGCCATTGGTGGCTGCCCATAGTACTGCTGGTTTGTTGCCGGAGCACTGTATCTAGGATCACCATATCCAGGACCATAGTTCTGTTGGGGCGGTGGATACTGAGGTTGTCCATAGTTAGGAGCCTGCGATTGCCCATAATTGTAGTTACCTGGTCCAGGAGGATAACTTGGTGCCTGGCCGTCATATGGTGGAGGACCCTGTTTGTAGTAGTCATAACCGCCACTCTGATAGGAAGAATGAGGGGGCCTCTGATCCCAGCCCATGCTACCTCTTGGTGGTGGCTGCTGCGGGTAACCACTGTAGGGATGATTGTAGTTCTGAGGTGGAGGCATACCTCTTGGTGGGTATCCATAGCCAGGCTGCATTTGAGAACGTGGCGGCCCCCACTGAGAAGCTGCACCATGACCTTGAGGACGATAATTTTGCTGACCATAACCACCAGATTGAGTCGTAGGCCTTGTCTGCATAAGAAAGCATGTTAGTAACCAAAAATGACTGGACATCAGACATGATGTTACTGAGGAGCAACCAGATGGTTCACATAAAAGTTAATAACAGCGAAAAAAAAGCTATATCGGCTCAGGTATCAATGTCAACAGTTCACAATTTGCTAAAAAAATTCAAGAAATTATGCTCAAGAAAAATGATATCATTCCAAAATGTAAAAAAGTGCAACATTCACGGACATCATGACTCCAGGATCAGAGTGTCATTCTGATGGGACACCAATGTATAGAATACAAATGTCAGAAAAGGTTATACCATCTAATTTAAATTGCAACATGAAGCATGCAAACTTATAATGGCTCCAGAATCCAAGATGTGCAACATGAACATACAAGCTTGTAAAATACATATCATTGATGAAATATTTCAATGAAAAACACAGGAATATTGAGGTATGGAATGAACGGCAGAGTAAAAATCACTGATAGAAACTGACATAGGCTTATAATAGTCTTAATAATGCTTAGTAACCTGTATATCCTGATGTGAATTTCATATACCAGTCAGAAGCATATCAAACAATTATAGATGACAAATAAAATCATCGGAACTTATCTCTAACATATCAAAGTGGTGCTTGGTACATACAGTCACAAACGGTTTAGTTTAGCGAACCTAGACATGGTGATGCAGTAGCCTTGTCAAGGCAACGATACATCTGTAGGGGTCTTCCAGTGCCATATTGTTTCTGTTCCTTTTCAGCAATAGGCAGACTTACCAGTTACCAACTACACAAACCATGCAAGGGATAATGATCGATGTCCCACTTCTGTGCATGTATAGGATTGACGGTGACCCCATGAACAAAGACTAGCTGTATCTTCATACAATACCCAACCAGCACCTTCAACAAAAAATAACTCATGGAAACTGGAGCTAATGAACCTGGTGAGTCAGTTCTGACTTCTTATGTAGGAAATAGAATCAGATCCCATCTAAATAATAAGCAAAAGGCTCATTCGGTAAACCACCCAATACAGTAAAATAGCTCTTGCAGAGTCAAGAAGCGCCAAAAGAACATAAAAAAAGTACATGCTGTTAAGCTCAATTAAGGATACCAATTAAGGCAACAAAAGAGATAAATAGGGAATAGTTAAGCTAGCAGAACCATGCTCCAAAATTTTGTGAAGTCCCAAATGAAGCTTGGTTTTAGAGACCTTGATTCCTTTCTAAATTTGTATTATTATTAATCACATAAAAAGAACATTATTCTGATGGCATTAAGGCGTTGAAAGAGTTAAATAAATCTCACAGAAATTCATTGTGACAACAGATATTCTGATGAGGGAAAATATATATTCATGGATAAGCATTCAGCTGGCCAAAGAAACAAATATTCCACATTGATAATGACTGCAGGGGTTACTAAACTATTAAATTGCGAATCTAGGCAGATGGAATTATTCACAGAAAGAGATCACTGATTAAGAACTTACCTCCCAAGTCCAACTAGGCACTGCTATATACCAAGTTTGGTACTTCATACAAAGCTCATTGTACAAGAGATTGATTAGTTTATAACCACTTGAGACCAACTAAATAGGCAAGAACCCAACAATCCCCGAAACAAGAAATGATATTCTAATGGCAATTTCAATAGCAAAGCATGCCAACAAGTGTAAAATAATCTACCATTACAAGCACCAAACAACATCAAAGCAGGGAGTGTCTGGTTAATCCAATTACAAAAAATTACAAGTTGAAGAACATCAAAGTAAGAACAAGTTAAAAATGATGTCAGAAGAGAGTATAGTCAATCCAAGGACAAAAAAAAAAAGCATAAGTTTCCTCAACATGATTAGATAATAAAGTAGGGTGCATGTAAGGGAGATTTGTTCAATCTTGATGAAAAATTTAGATGTATCTATCATCACTCATTTAGCCACATATCATGAATTTAAAGGTTGTAACCATGAATCAGGACTGCATCAGCAATTTAAGTAAATTGCAGCATGAACAAACCATTAAAGCATATATGGCAACTGCATATCAGCTTTTATCAGCAAAAAAAAATAAACCACAGAGTATACATATCACCTGATTAACAGTTTGCTTGATCAGATCTTTTGCAGCTTCAATTTGAACCTTATTCCCCGTAATACGCACAGTTCTTTCAGTCAATGTACCCGCTGGAGCATGTTGGGGTATCAACTACAAGAAATTTTCAAATTTCCAACCATATTATGCCCTTGTTCATATGAGTTTAAAAGCATACCCTGCCATCATAACAAGTAGTATATGCACCTGAATGCGAGCTCCAGATCTTGTTTGAAGACTTTTGATTGATTCACCACCTTTTCCAATAATAATACCAACCTTAAAAAAGAGAATGGTTGATCAAATAAAAAGTAATGTACAACATATGTTCATAAATGGTAACAAGTTGAGCTTACCTTGTTATCAGGAACTGTCATCTCGAACACCTCAGATCCCGACTGTCCACTTCCAAAACCTTTAGCTATTAAGGCAGGGGAACCACCAGCCTCGGCCTGCGCATTCAAGAAAATGTTAGCTTGCTTGGAGGGATATACGATTCCAAAGACAAGGTATGATGACAGAAACTACATATTTTTTTCATACCTCAGCTATAACACTCTTAATAAGCTGCTCAGCCTTATCAATACTTTCAAGAGATCCAACTAATTCAACCGATCGGGTCGGAGCAGTTGAGTCAGCATCAACATCCTTGGTTATTTGGATCTTTGCACCTGAGCTCATTTGCAAATTCTTGATTGTTTCACCAGCTTTCCCTATAAGGACACCAACCTACATATTCCTCACAATCAGAAAGCATAGAACAGCATAACAAATACTCCATCCCACAATGATCTTCATTTAAGGCCAAAAAACTAATCTCTATTTCATCTTGGTTTATTCCTGTTGTCGAGGTGGACTCCTCAAAACCAGTGTGCATGCAGCCGGCCATGTCAATTCTTAATTACACAAGCTATGTCAGTTAGGCTGCCGCATGCAAATTTCAGTTAGGCTGCCGCTGCATGGCGTGATTAAGCGACACCTGGAGTACGTTACTTCATTGCATGATTAGCGCATGGAGCAATTACTTTCTTGGTCTCAGCGTTTCCAAATTTCAGCAGGTAGAAGAGCAGCCGTTGCATGCGTGGTTATTGGTTCCTTGGGTCTCGGTATCCTTGGTGTATACGAAAGTGATTGTGCGATGGAGTATAATACTGATGCTGGCATTTCTTATTGTATCCGCTCCTTTCTGGTAACGGCAAATCATATATACTTCCAGTTCCATGACAACTTGCTGATTCCTAAACGACAAAGAATAAAAAGTACACTAGAATTATATGGCATCAGTAACAATACCTTGCTATTGGACACTTCAATTTTACGTGATGCCTCCTGCCCGGCACTTGGCACATCGCCTTCTAGCTGAGGAGCTACAGTGGCCGCTTCCGGAGTATGTTCAGTCGGCTTCTCATCAGAACCTGCCTGTGCTGTCTGTGCATCCACATCAGGAACGGCCTCACCGTTCACAGCATCTGCCATCCCCTCTGTTGGAGCGTCCTTGCTGTCCTCTGCAGCTACCTCCGCTGAGGGCTCATTGTTCTGCTGCTCAACCCCTGATCCCGAACGACAAAACGAACAGATCAGTCAGTTCAACTGAGCGCTTCAACAGACTGCGACCATGCGCGCACGCTCGCGAACATATTTGGTACGATAACCCAAGCTCGATTCGGAGACGGATATGCGAAGTGGGCGCGAGATTCACCTGCTCCGTCGGGCTCTCCGTCCACGCGCGGGCGCTTGGCGTCCTCGCCCTCGCCGTTCGCCTCCGTGCCCGGCTCGACCTCCTCGAGCTTCCTCTTGTGATCGATTTTGCCGCCGGCGGGCTCCTGCTCGGCTGATGCCGGTTCGACAGCCGGGGCCTGCCCCTCCGGAACCACCTCCGATGGCGGCGTCGCTGCGTCGATGTCCGCCATGGGGGCAAAGGGATTAGGGTTTCAGGGTTTTCGCCGCCCCCGATTTTTTTTTTCCACGGGTGGTCCGGGTGGAGTGGTAGAGAGCGGCCTTGTCACTCCACATCGCGCGTTATATAAGACCGCCCGTGCTTCACGAAAAAAAAAAAA
>BCLG01004498.1:24756-36449 GCA_001602295.1 Zoysia matrella
GCCCCTCCGGAACCACCTCCGATGGCGGCGTCGCTGCGTCGATGTCCGCCATGGGGGCAAAGGGATTAGGGTTTCAGGGTTTTCGCCGCCCCCGATTTTTTTTTTCCACGGGTGGTCCGGGTGGAGTGGTAGAGAGCGGCCTTGTCACTCCACATCGCGCGTTATATAAGACCGCCCGTGCTTCACGAAAAAAAAAAAAAAACCTACATCGATCGTGAATTCGTCTGTAATCTAGGACACCAAAACCCCTTCGCCGCCACCGCCTCGCCGTGGGACGACCTCCCCGATGACTTCTTCCTCTCCGCCTCCGTCTCATCCCCTCCGGCCAAGAGATAAGATGCATTAAGATTAGAGAATATTTTATCGATAAGCAAGGATGATAAGTTGTGAAAATTGAAGAGTCTAAGATGACAAGTAATTTGATAAAGTATGTATAGCACACCAGATAAAATAACTATCAGAACATAACAGACAGTTTAATTCCAGTAAAACTAAACCATTAAGCATGCCACTTGTGAGAAGCAACAGCCAGCAACAAGATCAATATTTAGAGTATATCATCAAAAGAAATTAAGGAAGACATTTCACGAACAAGTGCAGTGGATGATGTCAATGACTTTGCTGGGGTATGGAAGTCTCTTGGTGCCCATTACAGCTGATACTTTTTTTTTAAGAATTATTACAGCTGATACTGCTGAAACTCCTCTTTTCTAGTGCAAATTGGTTTTTGCAGCGCCTCCAAGCATCTGTTTAATCAATAACAGAAGATAAGCACAGAAATAAAGGCACTGAAAAAGGGCAAGCTTGTCAAGTGAAGTTCTCGACATTATAACTATGAATGTGAAAGTGCTCTGTTTTAACATAAAAGTTTAATCTTTAAACATGCACAAATAAACCTTAAAAGGTTGAACTATGAGTGCAGAATATTTAGCCAAAACAAAGATAAAAAAAAATTATTCATTATCTTTACCATCTAAATAATGCAATCAAATTCTGAGCAATGGACATTCATTGTAGTTGGTGCTTTCGGTCATAGAAGACCTGATATATAGGTGCATTTTGCAAATAAAAAAGAACAAATAGATGTGTGCAGTTTTATTCTTGCTAACAATTGTTACTCCCTCTGTCCCAATACAAGTGTTTTTGAAGCATTAAAATTGCCAAATTAGCTTGGGTGGCAAATGACTTTCAAACCCCTATTAATTGCAAATGAGTGGGAGAATCTCTCTGTCCTATGCAGCCCCATGCGCCAAAAATTATAGGTTGCCGTCAAAAGAAACAAAAACTCACAGGCGGCAAGATTAAAATTTTAAACGTAATGAGAACCTACTCTTTATAAATGCCTTCCGGCAGCACAGATAACACATCCACGCAGCACACGGCACACATCGCACAGCACACATCGCCAGGCTTGCACATCGCACAGCACACAGCACACATCCACCAAGCACACATTCACCATGCTCTTCTAAACCAAATCAACAGCTATGGCCAAAGGGGTGGATTGGAACCAGCTCCAATAGATGATGAAGATGCCTTTCAAGACTTGAATGAAGCACCAGTTGACGAGGAGGAGCAGTACCATGGAGTAAGAAGTCCAGATAGCTTGTCCTTTGACCTCAACTTTGTTCAACCTGAAGAAGCAGACCATGTGAACACAGGTAATTTTACAACTACACTTAGATTATAGATTCTTTGATCTGAACTTTGTTCAACCTAATGAAGCAAAAGATGATTCTTTGCATATTTGACCGTGTCATCACAGCTTTTTTTATGTGTCATTTGAAAACTGCATATGTGATGCCTAGGTTTTCTAGAAATAACAACAACACCATGGCTAGTTTAACAGAAAAGCAAATTGTACATATTCTCAAGAAAAGTGACAAAGTTCAAATGAAATACTCACATTGAATTCCAAAGTGTAGATCTTTTTTTTTTCAATCACTTTGTGCTTGTTGTACATGTAAATGTAGGCACATTACAATCCCCACTGCCTGTTTGTTTCACACCTGTCAAGCAATGATTTTGTCATGCACATGTATAGAAAATAATTTAACTACAACTTCTTAGCTAAGGATACTTATCTTTTGTTGTAGATATTGACATTGGATTCGACACTGAGCTGCCAATAGACTTGAATGTCATGGTGGAGGATATGGCAGATTATGGTGTGTATGCATATCCTTTTGATGTTAACTTTGACGCGGAGGAGTTGTCTGACTCAGATGATGATGCAAATGAAGATCAAAATGCCAATCAGCCAAACACATGTAAAAATGCAACTGATAGGCGAAGCCAAGACATATATAAAGCATTGCTTGCAAGGAATTATCGTGAAAAATTAAAAAGGACCAGCACAAAGGAGGTAGCACAGCAGTTTCAATGCAACATACGTACAGTTCAACGTATATGGAATAGAGCAAAGAAATGCCATGTGCTTGGTCAGCCAGTGGATGTTTCATCCAAGAAACCTAAAAATCCTGGCTGAAGAAAGTTTCAAGTTGATCTGTCTATGGTTGCTGCTATTCCCTTGCATAGGAGGAGCACTATAAGGAAATTGGCACAAGCAATAAATGTATCTAAAAGCTCTCTACATAAGTGGTTCAAACAGGGGCTTCTAAGACGTCATACTAATTCCCTAAAGCCCCATTTGAAGGAAGCAAACAAGAAAGAAAAGCTGAGGTGGTACCTTTTCATGTTAGACCCAATAACCTTGCAAAATGAACCCAAGTTCATTGAAATGGACAATATTGTTCACATAGATAAAAAGTGGTTCAATGCCACAAAGAAGAATAAGAAATTTTACATGTTGCCAGAAGAGGTTGATCCACATAGAACAGTGCAAAACAAAAATTCAATTGACAAAGTGACGATCTTATCAGCAGTTGCTTTACCTAAGCATGATGAATAAGGTAATGAAACTTTTACTGGAAAGATAGGATTGTGGCCTTAAAAAGGTATAACATGTTCCATATATTTGTACATGTTCAGTGTGTCATTTTAGTGTGAAATATAACATGGTCCATATATTTGTAGGAACCAGCTCAAAGGAGCAGCCGCAATAGAGCAAGAGGAACACTAGTGACTAAAAGTATCAATGTGGTGAGAGATACTATGCGCTCTTATTTTATCACTAAAGTGTTACCAGCTATTATAGCAAAATGGCCTAGAGACGATAGAAACAGGACAATATGGATACAACAGGATAATGCAAGAACACATATGCCAGTTAATATGAAGTATTTTTTGCAGCAGTTGCACAAACTGGGCTTGATATAAGGCTCATGAACCAGCCCCCAAATTCCCTAGATATGAATTGCCTTGATCTTGGTTTCTTTGCTTTTTTACAGTCCCTAACATTTGATACTGATTGTAGGAACATGGATGAGCTGATTGATAATGTTATGCAGAAAGTCAATGAATATGAACCACACCTCATTAGGAGAGTCTTCCTGGCATTACAGAGTTGTTTGATTGAGGTTATGAAAAATAAAGGAGAAAACAGATATAAAATCTCTCACATGAACAAAGCAAAGTTGGAGACACTAGGCAGTCTTCCTCGAAGGCTAAGTTGTGACTCACAATTGTACCAAGATGTCATTCAGTTCTTAGCCTCCTAAGCTTCAGTAAAAAGATGGCAGTGATGACTCTTTATTTTGTAAAGGTCTCTGAAAAGCACGGCACTAATGGCCGTCTATTTTGTGTAGGCAGTGATGCTAATTTACCTTGTATAAGTTCCTGGAAGGAAGCGATGCTTGGGTTTATTTTGTATAGGCAGTGTGGACAAGGCTCTTAATTAGCTTCAGTAAAAAGAAGGCAATGTATTTCTTCTATGTTAATATTAATATATTACCTATATGCTGTTTTTCTGAATTTACCTTAATTTGTTAATAACACTACGAAATAAGACAACAGTAAATAAATTAATCTTCCTCGATCATCACAGAAGCTGATGCATAATTAACATTACACAGATTAAACTGATGCATAATTAACATTACACAGAAGTATGTACAGATACTTGCAGAATTAACCTAGACACCTAAGTGCATGAGCAAATACTTGCTGAGCAGCACTAATTACCATTGATAATAGTAGTTCAAGATCACAAAAGCACTGATTAGCAATAATAACCATTCATCACAAACATGCCTAATTTCTTTTACGCTTCATAGCATCCAAAGTAGGATGGGCCCATTCGGAGCAAAAATATTTCATCCATTCCAATGTGAAGTCTTGAAGATCATCATCATAGTTGGTGAAGTTAATTACCTTGTCTGTCGTTCCCTTGGCTTCTTCCTTGATGGCCTCATCATCAGTCTCCGCATCAAGATCGACTCCAGTTGCTTCATGTACCATACGACCAGCATCCTTGGACACAAGGTCTTGCGGCTCCGTCTCCAGGACGACTTCGTCGTAATCAACAGCAGAATCAAACCCCGGTAGTCCACCTTCTTCGTCTGAGTCGGGGATGAACTGCAGCTCGTCGTCTTTATCACCCATCGAATCTTGAGCGAAATTGACCCCCTCCTTGAGCTGTCTCTGGTCGACTGGATCCCACCATGTGCCGCAGTGCCGCTCTGGACCATGCAGTCGGCCGTCCCCGCGACGCGCATGGAATCGGAGAGACGAGCAGCGACGACGCAAGGACGTAGTTCCGCCTCGAAGCTCTCTGGGGCCGCCTGTCAAAGAGGACGAAGCCATGTTCCATGGAGACCTTGGGAGTGCGGGAGAGCCTAGATCTGACGAAAAAATAAGTGGAGATGGAGGGGGTGAGAGGGGGGCGGCCTCCTACGGTCACCACAATCGTCGTCTCCTCTAGCAGTCATGGATTTGGCTACCGAGGTTGGTGGCTGCTCAAATGTTTAGGCACTAGGGTTGGAGGTTGAAGTTGGGGATGAGGTTCTCACAAAGAAGGTGGGTCGGGGAGGGAAGGGCGCTGGAGATGCGGGTTGTAGCCGGGAAGGGATTTACGGTCGGAAACCATCGATTGAGGCGGAGCTCGCCTGAGGAAGATGGGGCTGCGGCGCGCACATGAGGAGACGGAGCCGTGTTCGATGCGCGAGGACAGGGAAGAGATAAGGCTGCCGAGTGTTAGGGACAGGTACTACCTAGCGTCTAAAACGACACTCCGTGGAATTTTTTTTAAGGCTAAAATGACACATGTATTGGGACGGAGAGAGTATTTATTAGTGGTAAATAGCTGCTGCTGCAGTGTCGCTAACATAAACACGCAGAAACTCTACAGAAACCACGAATCATGCCCTTTCCGATCTAGAATTTGATCAGCCATGAATCTTTTTGCCAGAATTAGGGTCACAGAAATCCGAATCACAATTTCAAGTTTCAGGATTCCACGCTGCTAGTTTAACAAGTAAACCACCAAGTGAGTGTATATGGACTACCAAATAGAATCAGTATGGCTTTACTTCTTACAGAGAAGTTTATTTCCGCATGGAATAGATAGATATGTGTTTTACCTCGCCTCTGCGGAACTCTTCTACTTCTTGGAGGAGCTTATTTTAGTAGAATTCAACTACTTTCACCACCAGATCGCCTACCTAACCTGACGCTTATCACAATTAAAGAATTCATCCATGCTTCGGTTTGGTTGCCCACGGAACACCCAAAAAAAAGCATTAAGTTTCCAGCAAGTTCCAATATCAACTCAGAGCTTAAAAGAGAGTGCTGGACAGTATTGCGGCCATACCACTGTAGATTCAAAGTATTGACTGTTTTATTTCTTTTGAAATTGTATATTTTATGAAAAGACACATTTAATATACATTCGAAGATAGATCATCTGTGACAAAGATGAAGATCATGTATGCCAGATCATACAGATACTTCCAAGGACCAGGATTCTAAGCTTAGAATCCAGAAATGGTAGTTCTAACGGTATCCATATGCAACTATAAATTTTGGATGCACCATAGATTTGTGTACTGCTAAATAAGAGCCACCTGTTTCCTTTTTTTTATTTGTTTCATGCATTGCTCAGCTTCATTGTTTCATGCATCAAAGACAGAAGAAAGAGTTTCCCTAACATGAATCGCATACTAAATTTTCTATCGAACTTGACTACAACTGTTATAATAAATTAAAACTTTGATTCATTTTAAAATAAAAGGGAGCGAATGTGCAAAGCATCAACTATTACAATGATACTTCTGATAAAAAAAACTGACAGCATTTCGCTTGGTGTTCAGTTGAATTGACGAACATCTTAAAATAGATGGAAAGGAAAGGGGATCAATCAAATGAGATGGTCCTCACTCGAATGGGTGATGGTGTGAAGCACGCAGTGTGACACATCCCACAAGGCAATCCTGATCTCCTCCATCCAGTGGTCCCTCGTCGCATCCATATCCACCACCACCAACTGCAGTGTCCGCAGCAACGGCTACAGGGCGCTCATTGTTGCCTCAATCGTCTGATTCAAATCGACGGGGCCACCAAATTTGGATGGTGGCGAACCCTAGCAATAAGCAATTATCATGTCATAAGAGAAATGGAAGCTTGATTCCGGAGACAGAGAGAGAGAGAGAGAGACGAAGCCAACCTGAGACCGTTGCTTCGAGCTTGCTGGAGCGAGGAAGAAAGAGAGACACGAGCAAGAGTGAAAGGACTAGATGCCCCTAGAGGGGTGAATATACATTTTTTAAAATTAACACAAACTTGAGTGAAAATTAAAACTATTAAAATCGAAACTTTTAGTTTGTAAAATCAGAACTTTTAGTATTTTCGGGACAAAGGAATACACCTGAACATAGAGAGATTTCTCAATAAACTTGCAAATCATCTTAAAAAAGTACAAGAAACCAGATAGCTACTTGATTCACAGAGAATCAAGGGTTAGTCACAAGCACACCTTAATGAAACAAGAAATGCAAATCAAAACAAAGACACGAGAAATTGTTTTACCGAGGTTCAACGATTTGCTCCCTAGTCGTCTACGTCTTCGTTGAGGAAGATTGAGCTGCTCACAAAGCCAACTCCAGCCAGATCTCTTTCAATCACTTCTTTTAAATCACTACCTTGCTTCTTCTCTTACGAAGGCAAAGCGGGCCTTCACAAACTTTTCTGTACTACACCATAAGTTTAGTGGCTCACCGAGTGACGCCTAGCCCTTTAGGAGGCTTTACCTTCAAGAGTAACAAATGCTCACGGATTTGTAACTCAATAGTCAAAGTGCTCAATGGATGTGAGTGCTCAAATGTGCTTTCAAAAGACAATCTCTCAACTCAACACTTATGATTTCTCACAAATCACATAAGCCTCATAAAAAGGGGTTAGAGAGAGTTCTAAAATGCTTTGGCTCAATTATAGAAGTGGGCAACACTAGCAGCTTTCACTTAAGAGAAGAGAGGAGGTATTTAAACCACTCCCTCAAAAAATTAGCCATTGGGGCTGAAACTGGGAAAACTAGAACTAGCCGTTAGACACAACCCAGAGAAAACTTTCAGTTTTCAGAAGAAACTAGCTGTTAGACACAACCCAGAGAAAACCGAAACTTTTGATTTTTCGAACCAGAACATTCGGTTAGAGAACTTCAGCACTATGCCGGACACTTCGAAGGATAAAACCTCGACCATAAAGAGGACTACTCGGACACTCCAAGTAAGTGTCAGACACTCTGGTAGAGACTTAGCTGATTTTGCTAGAAACTGACAGAACCGGAACTTTCGATTTTTCCTGTCTCAACCAAATTTATGAACGTGTATGGTTTTGTGTTTCTCTTTTCTCACTTGGGTGTCTATGAGCACTGAGATTATGTTTTAATCTATGTTGCATCTCTCTTAATAGAGCAGCAAACCTATACTCAAGAGATAAATAAAAAGCTATAATGAACACTTGAGCTTCGATTCTTGAATTTTGCCACTTCTTCATAAAATTGCTTCTTGAGGATAAGTAACACACGTTTTGCTTGAGCTACTCTGTTTTGATCTAGTAATCTTAGAAACTTTCAATTTATGTGATCAATATCCATTAAATGCTTCTAAGATACTTTTTTTTCAATAGAATATCGACACTTAGCAAAATATGACTTTTTGTAGTTTGAAAGGTCCATCACGATTCAACTCAACTTGTTCTTCTTCAGTACTAAGGTTCTTCGACGCCAAAACTCCTTCTTGCCCTTCTCCCTTTCCCGGTCCATCACAACATAGTCAAGTTAATCTTTTATCTTCTCATTAGCTTGAACCAAATGTTGCCTTGTATTTTCAATGACTGCTTTTTGAATTCTTTAGTATCAACTTCACAAATCAAGAGTCTTTTGGTTGAGATCTTAAATATAATCCATCATAACTCTTGATCTCATTTTTGGTTAGCACAATCTCTCTTAACTTCTTCGACATCAACTTCAATCTTTGCAAGTTAAGTAGCTTTATGTAGAGATCTTTAATTTGATTCATCATAGTCTTTGCTTCTTTTGAGTTTCTTTACATCTACTTTTATCATTGCAAGTCAAGTAGGTTCTTGTTGAGACCTTTCTTGAATCTTTAGACACCCACAGCTTTTAACCTTATTTTGCTTATTTCTTCTTCACTTACTTTGAATAAACACCTTTTTATTCTTTATGTGACCAGTGACCTTTTGATGGAATATTTACTTAGAGTACACATATCTCTTGATCTCACTCTTAGCTTATAACAACTTCACTTTGACTTGGGATCAATGTATTCTTGATTGAAAGGGATATGACAGTCATTATGAATCAAGATATTTTAATACTCTTTTTAGACTAACAACCTGCTCATCAACTCAACAAATAATATTAGTCTTTTAATTATGTTGTCATTCAATTCACCAAAATTCACTAAAGGTGTAGATGCACTTTCAAAGAGGTCTCTGTCTCTCGACCCTCTCCCACCCCCCTATCAGATCCTCAGCCTCGTGCAGCGGAAGGGACATCGAAGTGAACTTTACCAACTTTGGGGAGGGTTCATCCTCCGCATGGAGATAGAGACGCGCGCGTCACAGCCACGAGGCCGAGTCGGTTCCCCTTTGCGTCGAGTGGTGGCAGGGGGCTAGGGTTGCGGGCACGGGCACATCAGAGCAGAACCGCGACCTGAGCACCCTGGGCTCCCTCCCGAGAACTCCATGACGACCGAAGATGGAGACGGTACGGGCGGATACAGTGAGGACGGGGAGGAGAACATGGAACGGTTGCCGCCTCGTCCGTCGCCCACCAGCCCTAGCGTGGCCCCACCTCGACCGCCTCCACGCCGCTCTGTTGCGGACGCCGACCACCCACCCCGGCATAGCCACGACGCAACAAACCACCTGCCCTGGCATAGCCACGACCACTACAGGCCTCCGTCGCTACGGGACCCACCTGTCAGCGCAACGAGTTGCAGAGCGCCATCGTTGGATGAAGATCCGACGGTCTAGATCTCAAGTTGGCAGAAAGGCGAATCACACCATACCAATCTTTTATAGCAGGAGTAGATGGTAGAAGTAGTAGATAGCAGGAGAGGCGTATTTTTCCACGATTACGTTTCATCTAAGGAGAAGCATCTTCACGTTGGACCGTCGGGCGTGTGTGGAAGACACCTCGCCAAGCGCCGAGAGCACGCGGCCGACGGATCACGCCACGTAGCGGATCGCGCCACAGGT
This sequence comes from Zoysia matrella, assembly GCA_001602295.1. Lineage (NCBI taxonomy): Eukaryota > Viridiplantae > Streptophyta > Magnoliopsida > Poales > Poaceae > Zoysia > Zoysia matrella. The sequence continues at coordinate 34,375 of BCLG01004498.1, forward strand.
ACGTGGTCTCTGCCTCCGGCGGCACGGCCCCGCTCGCTCCCGTCACGCTCCTTGCCTCCGTCCCCGTCATCGGCCGCGATCCCCAATCAGGATCGAGCGGCGCCGCCCATGGCGACCTCGGACGAGAGCCGCGCGGCGGCGACCGCGTCCACGTCGGGGACTGCTTCCACGAGCTACCCGGCGGCGGGCGCGGAGGGCGCGTCGCCGGACTCGCTGCGGAACACGCCCTCCAACATCGCGCGGCTGGAGGACGCCATCGAGAACTGCGCCGCGCGCCGCAAGTACCTGGCCCGCACCAAGAGCCCATCCGACGGCGAGGACGTCCGCTGGTACTTCTGCAAGCTCCCGCTCGCCGACAGAGGTAAGTAACTCCCCCCGTCCGCCGACCGAACCCTTGCTTAGCTTGGACGTTTCTTTTTCAACTTTCAAGCGGTGCTCCATTTGTCTAATCAGCGTGCCCTGCTTCCGAGAAATCAATTCCATCCATGGCTCGGGAGCTCACGACTGATATGGAAAGAAATTCCACCAAGTTTAATCAGCGTTAATTGGGGTTTAGATGTCACGGAAACTAGCTGCTGCTAATTTAGACTCAACTGATATGGAAAGTTGGAAAGGTAAGTGCATGTGTGTGGTCCCCTGCACCTACAAATCGGAGTTGCTATTTAAGTTGAATGCGACTCCTAGCTATTCAACTCCTAGATTCATAAATGAAATGTAGTCCATTGCTGTCGTTGATTGGTCTTATGAACTTGATCGCCATCATCGTTTAAGAACTAGAAAGAACTAGTTTTTTTTTCGATCCAACAGTTCAAAATCTAACAAGTCTATTCTTGAAAGAGCTCTCCATGGTTGTCCCTAGGGCTAGTGAGAAGCATCTTCAGCAACTGGAAGAACGGATTCAGTGTTTCAATTTTCATTCACAAACATAGAACGCGGCATAATTGGTTTTACCTTTTGTTTGTTTGTTCTTTTTTTTTTTTTGGCTTTCCTTTGTTGTAAATACTATTCTTCTTAGTATTGACAAAGTGCTGTGGAGTCTCCCCTCCAGTTTCATTCAAAAAAGGAAACGAAAAATAATCGTTGGTCTGGCTACTGATGATTTTGTTTGGTTCTCTGCTGATGCAGTGTTATCTTCTTCGGTACCACGGACAGAGATTGTGGGGAAAGGAGACTATTTCCGGTTCAGCATGAGGGACTCTCTCGCATTAGAGGCGTCTTTTTTGGAGGTTGGTATGGATTTCAAAATTTGTCTCCAGTTGGTACCTCAACACTGACTATAGTAAAGCTACAGTGTTTGTGACATCGTCCATTTGAAAATTGGTAACATTGTTGGATTGTTGATCTCATATGGAAATTGCTAGGCTTGATTGTCCACAGCAGTATGCTTCGTGCTCATTTTCTATTTGAACGTGGTTCACGACTGGAGTTTTCATGTCCTATGCATTTCAAGGAGGACAGCCTCCTTATCTTATTTTATCACTGCTCTTGAATTTTCATTTTGCTGAGTTAATTTATCATAGAGGGAGGAAGAGCTCCTTGCATACTGGTGGAGGGAGTATGCCCAGTGCAGTGAAGGGCCAAGAGGATCCATGGTAAAAAATGATGATTCTGACTCAGAAGATCTGTACAAAGTGGAGGAGGAGCGGGTTGGAGTTCCTGTGAAAGGTGGACTTTATGAGGTTTGTAATACCTTCTCTAGTGTATGAGCACAGCTATTCTCAATTCTCATGATTGTCCATACATGTATGAATCATTTGGAAACAAACAGATATTTGTCCAAATTTGCATTTAATACTCACTATTATTGATTAAACAGCAGGAATGTATTAGTATGCTTTAAAACTAATAAAATCATTCCTATGTTCGACTTTCTAAAGGTGAGCTAGAGAACTTGGTGTAAGACGTATTTGCCTGTACAAAACTGCAGGTTGACTTGATGAGACGTCATTGCTTCCCTGTGTACTGGAATGGGGAGAATAGGCGTGTATTGAGAGGTCACTGGTTTGCTCGCAAAGGTGGTCTTGATTGGATTCCTATGCGCGAGGATGTTTCTGAACAGCTTGAGTTAGCATATA
>BCLG01004499.1:1786-27613 GCA_001602295.1 Zoysia matrella
CGGTCTCGCCGCCTCGGCGCCTCGCCGGCCGCCGGAGCAAGCGGCAGCGCCGACGACGACGGTGACAGGGAATAATTAGGCAGCGACCTTGTCCTGGGCTTTGCTGCTTCCGCGCGCGTCCTAGTAAGTACTCGTAACTGTGCAGGAGTATTAGAGGAAGCAACAGAATTCCTGTGCGTTGCGACTTGCGACTGCTGTAGCAACGTACTTGCGCATTGAGTTATAGACTGCTGTACTAGTGACGTTCGATTCGAAATGGATGTGTAAGCTGATCTGATCTCCATGAACAGTTTCTTCGATGATACTGTACTGTGCTAGCTAACCTCCCGACTGTTATGGTAACCAGCTGAACTGACGGAGATGTGCTGCCTGCTCCGGCGTCTGTTTACGTACGCGTAATGCAGCATGTAGGACGAATCAGGGTCATTGCATGAACGGATGAGCAGCAGCGTACAGATAATGTGACTTGAACCGATAGAATGGTACAGAGACATTACATGTAGCTGATGCAAACCAGTTGCCGTATTTCTAGGGCATCAAACAGCTAATACTAGCACTACATCCAAGTATACGGCAAATACCCGAGCCGAAATTGTTGAGAGAATTTTGCTGCCTACTAGTAGTAAGATTTGATCGCCCGTGTTTGAAGACTAAAACAAGAAACAAATACTCAACAAAACAGCACTCGAGCAAAATTTTGTACTAGTGTAGAGAAGCTCAATACAAATCTGGGAGGGTTACAAAGCCACCATAAAACTGTTCATTTGCTAGAAGTACTACTCAAACCGTGTCCTTGAATAGACGCGGAAGGACCTCGTGGATGCCGATGTCCAGGGTCTCAGGGCTCCTGAAGAAGCAATAAAGAAGAGGCGCGGTGCATCAGTACAACCATGCCGTAAAGCTCGTGACAACCAACCATAAAGGGCAGGAAAGGGAGAGATCGATGGCTGAGTGCCAACAGGTCAGGAAACCAAATTAGAAGGCATGGCGTGAAAGCGTGTAAACTGTTCTCTAAAGTAGAGTACATAGCGGTGCAACGGATGCATCTAAGATCACGAAAAGTGGACAGCGTCACAAGATAATGGATAATGCGGACAGCTCGGACACATCTCAGCGAAGGTGGTGGCAGATGAATGCAAGGTTTGTAGCCTTTGTTTTGTGATTTGCAACTGCGAAAGAACTCGCTTGGGATAGACAGCAAGCTGTCAAGAAGTGAGACCATCATTTCATATTCTGGTAATCATGATCGTCTGAACAATGGATCAAAATGATCATCGCAGACTGCAGTAGAACATAGAAAGCTATGACTAGTTAAGCAGTGTTTGATAAAATAATCTCAGAATTCGTTATCCTTCGATTGATAAAGTAATCTCATTTCAAGCAGAAAGAGAGTTACCTGCACAATGTACGGCCCTTTTCTGCTGTGCAAGGAACAAACCATATCTTCCGTTGAACCGGTGATTCAAACTGCACAAAGAAGCCACCACTCTGGTCAAGCTTCCATTTTCTAGATCCCTGCCCTTTCCAGACCTGTGTATAACTGATCATGTTAGTCTACCTCAGTGACACAACACACAATCTATAGTATTGATAAAATTGCATGTTGCTACACACCAATTTATCAAGGAAAAAATAGTATGGAGGGTGTGAATTGGACCTGTGGGTAGGAGATGCTGCTCTTTGCTGCCACCATACATGCAGCCTTTGCAAAAGAATTCTCAGAATATTGCCGCAAAAATGTGAAGCATTCGCTATGAGTGTGCGGTGACTCAAAGGCCTAGAAGGGGAAAAAGACATAATAGAGTTTATACAAATGTTGTCACAAATGCAGAATGTAACTTACAAGAAATCTGAAGAAAATGTTATTAAGTGCAAATATAGAAAAAAACCAATCCCTAGTTTAAGATATACATTTGTTTGTGCAGAAAAGTTGCATAATGAAGTAGCCAGTACCAAGTAGTACCTTGTCAATGTTAACTTCTGGGGCATATTTCTCCGTATCAGTCTTTTGACTGTCGAGAAGAAAATTAACCTTTGGATCAACCTTTCCTGTGTCATGCCAAACCTTTATTGCTGATTCTATCACATTAACAACAAATGAGAAGACATTCTGCCCCGTTCCTGCATCTCCGTACTTTGCAACCTGAATAGCAATACACAAAGCTTAATAGCTTATTTAAATGATGAGATGAGTCTACTATAAAATAGCAGGCCTTGTCTCCTGCCATTCTGTAACAGTCAAACTAATAGCATAACAAAATGGAACTTAAGAACCTAATATAGCCTACAAGATGCATCCCAGTTTTATCTATATTGGCATGATTTTGCACCATGTGCACAACATATTGGATATAGTTCCCTAAAAAAAGGATACAGACTTGCATTGGGCACTAGGCAACATGATGTTGCACTGACATTTGAGGGAAATGGTACACAGATTAAAATGGAAAGAAACGGTGTGTATCTGATAATTTTTAGTTCACGAGCATTTTTCCTTTCTCCCTAAAGACTTACATCCACAGGCCATAACAATAAACTCACCAGCTCAGTTTTCAGTGACTCTAAGTTCTTTCCAATGTCAATATTGGAATGCATGCTCTCCACATCAAGAGCTCGCTTCTTTTCTCTTGCCAACTGAGTAAGCCTCTTGATTTTTCTCGAGACTTCTGTATTTTGTGGGTTGTGCTGCAAAGCTAACTGAAAAGCAGATACTGCCTGTACCACAAAGAAAGAAAGAAAGAGATATGAATGATATAAAACATGATATTGTAGATATTGTAGATGATAAGCATATCTGATACTACGAACAAATAAAACATGAGGCGTCATTAGAACAATTAAGACAAGGGCTAACAGAATTATGCATGGGAAGATGAGAATAGTAAAAGAGTAGATTCAGTTTTTGACACTGAAATCTGAATTTTTTTTTTTTTTACTATTTGAAGCTTTCAGCTATCAGGTTATTAGCTTTCATCTGAGTTCATAGCTGAAGTTTATTTCGATAACTCCAGTCAATCTAAAATCATTTACACAGGAATTTCCTCGACACTATTGTTTCTCATTTTGCCATTTTACTAAAAAAATGGATGAATTTGCAAAATCAGAGAGAAACAAGAAATTGATAGCAGCCTTCTATCTCAAAGTACAAAGGGAGTTTCCTTTTAATATCACCTCATCATAACGTTCCATCGCCTCCAAAACGCAACCTTTCCTGAAATAACCCTGTATTACAAAAGTGCATAACTGTCAAATCTGATATATCAGTAAGTAACAACTAACAAGAAGTAAATTAGAGAGATAATGATATACCTTTTCCCACTGAGGCTTCAGCTTGACTGTTGTCTCAGCATCAGCAAGTGCTTTACTAAGCTTAACCAACTGCAGAAATGCTGCAGCTCGGTTGCTGGTAAGGATTTAAATGGAAAACATAAATTATTATTTTGGATGAGCTTGTACCACGCAACAAAAAAGAAAACCATATATATCGCATCTAATTTTGCATGGATGTCCTAATAGGTATTTGGGTTTAAAATAGCAAAGTGTGCATATAGACCCACAACCCAAGATCATTTTTTTTGAATAGGACAACCCAAGATCATTAAGAACCATAAGTCAATAAAGAGAAGAATGCTAGTATGTGAGAAGTTGGGTTGAAGAGTACTGGATATTCAGACTTAGGCAGAATGACCACTTTATCTTGCTTACTACCTCCGTTCCAAAATATAAGCATTTTTAGGTTTGCATAAGGTCAAACTCTTTTAACTTTTACTAATAATATCTAGCAAATTACATAATTTTTAATTTAAAAATATATTTTTTATGAAAGTTTATTTCATGATGAGTTCAAAAAATATAATTTTTATATGACAAAACATTATTAGTTATACATTATTAGAGGTCAAAATGATAAAAGTTTGACTTTGACTAAACTTAAAAAATGTTTATATTTTGGAACGGAGGGAGTAGTTTGTTATCTTTAGGCCCCGTTTGGAACGCAGGAATTTCACAGAAATTAGTTCAATTTCACAGGAAAAAACGTAGAAATTGGAAAAATTCCTCCGTTCCAAACGGGGACTTAGAGTTGGTTTTCACTAGTATGGTTGAGGTGGTTATCTAGACGTGTAAGAGAGTGTCCAACTTCTGCTGTTACTTCTGTTGGGACTTGGGAGGATCGTTCTCACCAACAGAAATGTCCTAACCAGATAGTGCATGGTTCCAGTGTTTCACCGAAGTCTAGCCATTGCATATTGCATCCTTCCAGCAACTAAACTAAAATCATCACCTGGGTTTGCCACTCTCACCTGCCGTGTAAAAAACTAACCTCTCACAGTCTCATTCTCGGAAGAGGTTTTCAGACCATGACAAAAGCTGAATTCAAAATGCCGCTGTAGATTTTCAGCGCATAAAAACACAATTTTTAATCGAATCGCAGATCTCCCAGATCAAGCACCCAGCAAGCCGCAGCCTTTTCAGCTCCCACACGGATCAGGGGCCGTGGGTCACCATGACCCACATGAACACACCAGCGGAACGGGCGGAGATCGGGAGTTAGGGTTCCGCGCACAACGCTACGGGGGTGATGAGGAGAAAGACTGATCCGGACCTGTAGAGGGTGGCGTTGTCGGGGTCGAGCTTGATGGCCTGCGTGTAGAGCGCGGCCGCCTTGAGGTAGTTCCCCGACTTGAACTGCTCGTTCCCCTGATCCTTCAGCGCCGCCGCAGCGGCAGGAGGCCCTCCTCCGCCGTCCGCCATCGCCGCCGCGGAGTCCTCTAACTGGGCCAGCGGGCCTAGGGTTTTAGTTCCGGGAGCGACGAGCTATTCCCTCTCACGTTTCTCTTTTTTTTTTCCAAATTTTTATTTCCAATGTCTTGCTCGGACAAGAAGGCACGTGCGCGTACTGCTACGGTAGCACATCGCAGTATCTGTACGCGTACGAACGTATAACGTATTTATCGTGTGCTCTACTCTACGATGTAAATATGGATGCAGTCAGATGATTTCAAATTAACAATTTTAGAAAAAAAAATTTGCGAAGAGTTGAGTTGCGAAATTTCAGTTCTCGCTGCCATTTCTGCAAGATATCAACACAGCAATTCCATATCCACAGCTTAGGATTCTGCTAATGACGAAGAACGAGAACGAAAGCTGAACACTGACAGAATTCATAAATTCAGTACAAGAACAGCGAAAATTTACTGACGAGAACAGTCGCCATTTCAGGCTACTACAATTTACATCTCATTAACCTTACTTGAGTACCAGAACAGCAACGAACTACTAGGATCAGTCCACTGAATTATTTACTCTAGAACGACATGGAATACGCAAGAACAAAGTTACTCTGACAATCGACAAGGGTAGTACTTAACAAAAAAAAAAGCTTAAATTCATTAGCCACTGAGCGATCTGAGTTGAGTTAGTCGTCGATGGCCTTGGCCCGCATGCAGCAGGACGGCCCGCGCTGCTTCTGCTTCGGCCGCCTGCTGTCGCGCCGGCGCCCGTATAGGTACTCGACCAGCTGCACGCGCGACCGGCGCTGCACCTGCACCGTGGCCGCCGCCTTGGACGCGCGCCGCGCCGCGCGCTCCTCCTCGTGCTTGAGCAGCGCGTGCTGGAACCGCTGCAGCTCCAGCTCCAACCGCCCGGCCTTCTCCGACATCTTCCGCACGCGCTCCAGGATCTTGCGCTGGCTCCGGCTGCGGAGGTCCACGTCGCCGTCGCCGCCGGCGCCGGCGGAGGTGAACTCCTCCGCCTTCTTCAGGAGCTTGCCGTTGGTGTCAATCAGCTCGTCGATGGCGTCCTCGGCGTCGACCATCTGCGCCTTGACGTCTTCGAGCTCGTTGTCAGCTGTGGACTCCACGCTGGCTCGCAGTTCTTGGACGATGGACCGGAGGTCCCTGAGCCGCTGCGCCTCCGATGAGAGCCTGTCGATGACCTTCTTCTTCCACTCCCGCTGTGGCTCCGTTGTTGCCACGGGCTTCGGAAGGAGCTCCTGCTTATCGACGCTGAGGTCCTTCATGACCACCGGCTCAGAGGAACACCACTTTTTCACTCTGTCGTTCACTGGCACCTCGCTCTGCGGTGGATGCAGGTCGCCGTCGTTCCTGTGGCTGCCGCTGCTCACTCTGCTCACGCTCCATAGCGCAAGCATCTTGTCATCGGAATGCGCTGGCGAGGTTTTCTTCCTCTGGCGGTGCGAGGCTGCTCTCCGGCTGGGAGTTTGGACAAGGTCGAGCTGGATGTCTTTCATTATCCGCTCGTAGTTAGCATCACTGGCATCGCTGTCCAGGATCTCCTTGAGTTTGAGAATCTCGATCTGCTTTCTTGCGTCCTGGAGGCTGCTGTTGAAGTCGAGCCTCTCTTGCTCGAGAACAACTCCGGTATCCTTAACCACCTTCTGAAGGGCTTTGATAGTTCCATGCAGTTTCTGCAACTCCATGTCCTTTACCATTTTTGTTGCATTTTGATCATCACTTGCTTTCACAGAGATCTTTGACAGCTGAGGTGACATTTGGTTTTCCTGAAAAAGTGGTAAAAACAAATTAAGTTCTGCGAGTCCTAGCGATAACAACTGAAAAACAGAGGAAGTGCTATGTTTCATAAATGAACTGTCATCTTGCTTCAATTTGAACAGGAACACAGGAAATGTGAATGGCATTGAAAAAGTAGCGTATACCTCCTTCCTGAGCATATGTAGTGGCAAGCAATCCTTGGCCAGGGATAAGGTTTGCTTCTCCAGGGCATTCACTTCAGTCTGCAACGCTCCTAGAACAGTGACATCGCCATTCAGGTCAACCTTCAGCCTTCTGTTCTCGATCTCAACAGCATTGAGCTTGTCCTTCAGCCCATCAACGTAAGAGTTCCGCCGAGTGATTTCCTCCTTCAAAACCTCCTTCTGCACCATATCACTTATCTCAAAACTCTCACATGCTACAATGAGCTCAAGAACTTTCTCCTTCAAGAGAGCTGCATTGGCAGTTGCCAACTGCATGTTGGCTAGCAATTTAGTAATCTCTGCATCACAAGACCTGACATCAATCACAGGCTGTTCTTTGCTTCCAAGCACTTGCAATTCACTCTGCAGCTTGTGGACCTCCTCCCTTAGCATTTCATTTGATTTCTCAAGGCCAGCATTGTCAACTTCCTTTCTCTGTTCCATGCTCAAGCTACTCTCTTGGCTTTTCCTACCAGATTTCAGCAACTTGGTATCCCTCCTCATGGCACGCCTTTTTGCAGTCGATATTTCTCCACTTGAACCATCACATATGCTTAGAGTTCTGCTGAGTTCCTTCTCAAGATAATTATTCTCAAGTTGCAGGTCCCCAAGCTTCTTGTTCATCAGCTTGATTTCCTGATAAAGCTCATTGCCTGCTGCATGGAGAGACCCAAAATCCTCGTGCAAACACCGCAGTTGCGATGCCCTCTCATCATGAAGGCTTCTGAAAATGACACCAAGGATATCTTTCTTCACCGCTTCACCAAGGAGAATACTAAAATCATCTTCAGATGACTTCTCCTTTTCCCTCGCGTCACAAAGTTTGTTTGAAAGTGAGGAGTTCTCTTCTATCAGCTTGATAACCTCAGCTTGCAATGATTGCCGTGACTCATGCAGCTCCGTGAGTTGTCGAACCAAGAACTTGGCCTCAGATTTCATCTCACCCACTTTGCGGTTATGAGACTCTATCTCCTTCCGTAACTCACAATTGATCTTTAGAAGGTCACGCCTTTCATTCTGCAGCTGCAGCAGCTCCTCGCTCTTTGCTTGCCACTCTTGCTTCATAACACTCCTTTCTGACCTCAGGTCAGCCACCTCTCGCCCAAAGTGCTCTAGAAGTGTGACAACAAGTGACTTCTCAAGATTCTGGTTCTGCTTCACATCCTGAGCATCAGAAATAGTATTCAGTAGGCACTTAATCTCATGCAAGACAAGCTGCACAACTACGTCAATTTTCATTAGATCCAGTGATCCATATTTCTCGTCCAGATGCAGTACTTTCATCACGGAACCAATCCCTTCTGTTAGCTTCTGGTGGTTTTGTGACAAGAAAGCAACCTTCTCCTCTTGAAAATTGTATGCCTCTTGTTTCTTCTGAAATTTTGCCAAGACATCAGAATTTGATTCAGCCATGTCACCTAAGCATTTCTGCAAGATAAATATCTCAGTCTGAGCTTCAACTATCTTTTGCTCCTCCTCCTGAAGCTGGTTCTCCCTACATCGAACTTCTTCCACTAGGAGGCCTATCTGCTTCTGTACAGAATTAAACTGATCCATGCCCGAGTTTGTGACTTCTTTGTGCCTTTCTTTTTCCAATCTCAACAGCTCTTGCAGCTTTAACACTTCAGTGTCAGCCTTGTTTTTGTCCTGTTCAAGGTCCAAGTGCCGCCCTTCTAACTCTGCGTATTGGGTTTCCAAGCTGAGTAGAGCGCTGTTGATGCTGTCCACCTGAAAAAAAAATTAGAGAATCAAGTTACATTTCTTTCAACATATGATAAAAAAAAGAAACTGATAAGAGATTTCCAGTAACAACCTCACGCACAAGACTTCTCTTTTCAGATCGAAGTACAGAATTCTGATTTCGGAGCGTCTGTGTGGACTCTTCCAAATCTTTCAGCTTCCTTCTAAGGATCTCAAGCTCTGTTTTATTGTCAGATAACAAATTTTCTAAGAACACATTCTTCTCTGAAAGCTTCTCCATAGTATGAGAGATACCCTCAATCCGCGCAATCAGCATGGCTCGCTCAGACTGATGACCACTAATCTTAGAATTAAGATGCTTGCACGTTTCTTCCAATGAAGCCTTCTTCTCCTTCAATCCTTCAATCTCACTAGTTGCTTCTGAAAGTGATCTCTCTAAGTGAGTGTTTTTCTCTAATGTTCTCTCCAGTTGCATCAGATTCTCAACATACAAGGTTTTCACACCCTCATGGCTCTTGATGGTCTCTTTTAGCTCAAAATTTCCATCTCTCACTTCTTGTGCAAGTGATTGGAGTGATTCTACATTGAAATTCACCAGTTGTATTTGCTCCTTCATCGAAAAGTGTTTCCTATCCATGTCACATCTGTCAGCTCGGAGGTGCGAAAGCTCATGCTGGAGCACCTTCTTTTCTTCCACATGCCTAGAAACCTCTTCCTCAAGGTGCCGCTGTGCATTCTTCAAGGAAATTATTTCATCTTGCAGACAAATTATTACAGATGTGGAGGAGTGGGCTTGGTCATCCAATTTCCGGTTCTCTTCTCGAATCTTTTCCAATTCCTTTTGAAGAAGAACTTTTGTTGCTTCAATGTCATTAATCTTACTTGCTTCACCATGCTTTTCAAGGGACAGAAGAGATAGCTTCTCCTGTGCCTGTGCCAATTGCTTCTCTAAGGATATCCGTGCCATTTCTGCTTGCATGGTCTTGAGTTGTTCCTCTTGTATAGTGATACTAAGTTTTTCTAGCTCCATGTGCTTCTCATTCAGCTTGTTATGCTTGTCTTTTGAAGCATGCTTCAGCTTATCTAGCTCTAGATGCAGATTCTGGTTCGCTTTCTCCAACAGAAGGCACCTTTCCTCTGCAGAGCTCAAATTCTGCAGACCAACTTGCATCTCCTCTTTAAGTCTATTGAAGTCCTCTTGTGTACGCAATATTTCAGACTTGAGGTTCTGTAATCGTTCACTTGATTGCTGGCATTGTGAAAGTGCAGCTTCCTTCTCTGCCTCTTGCTGGGCAAGGGCTTCCTTAAGACCAAGAACTTCAGATTCAGCCTGGTCACTCTTCTCTAGCACTGATGAAATCTTCTTCTTTAGGTCTTGATTTTCTTTTGATAAGCTTGATATTTCTTTCTGTAGCTTCTCACGATCCTGGTCATCTGTGATACCAATACATGAGTTTGATATGGCATTTAAATATTGTACTATTGACAAATTAGGTTCACACGGCATACCTTTAGCATGTTTTTTTGAATCACCAGCGTTGATGAATGAAAGGAAAAATGGAGTCATGTCACGACTTTCAGCTTCAGTCTCTGTGGATACACTTTCTGCTGGCAGATCATCATCCAAGTCTAACTGATACTCATCCGGAAATGCTTCTGCCATTCTCCGGTTGGCTTGTCGAAGTTCACCAACCGCATGATCATATCTTTCAGCTAACGCACGGTAAGCACGATATAACTCCTCGAGCAAAGACATCAGCTCTGGACGCCTTTTATAATACATTTCTGCTCTTCGTGCAAATGAGTCGGCATCTTCATCAATAATCTTGATCATCACTTTGATTTTGCTATCCATATCTGTGTGGTCAACCATTAAAAACAAATCAGCACAAAATTTAAGTAAATGTAACAAAAGACATATAAAGCACCATAAAAGTCTGAACAAACACCCGACACTTGAAAACTAGCAGAAATTCTATTTGCCTTTCAATATGTAGAAAAGTTAGCCCTCCTAATTTGCAATGTACAATTCATTTTTTTTAACATATTTAGTGACTCAATCATAGAGTAACTAACAAATGCTGTAAAAGTGAAGTTGTTCACATTCATGTGATTGTCCTAAGCAACTTGCTGATCTTCCCATAAGAAACAATGAATGGAGAAGTTTTTTTACGTGAAACTATGTTACAATCCAGGCTTCTAACTACATCTTTACTTTATGCTAAAGCATTCTGTTCTGAAAATTATTACGCGAACTTGCACAATACATACTTAATATAAGTGCTTGATGATCCGCTGTCCTTTAAAGAGGACCATACACTGACTCGTTATGTAAAAGTAAGACAAGAATCAGATTCAACAATTCATGAGGCAAAAGACCACCAATATATAAGTATACGTATACATTTTACTGATTTTTACCAAGGGATACAATGATTGTAACTTGTGGACTGAAAAATAAAAAGCACTGTGAAGCAACATAGCTTACCTGTGAGATTTTCCTGGAGCCATTTTGAGTTCTTTGGGGATATGTGACTATCCCACCACCATGAATACTTGCGCATTGGATGGGACGGCGACATTGCCATTGGAGCCGGCCACGAAAACAGAAGAACACTATCCTCAGCTTGTTAAGGAAAACCACTAACTCCAGTGCTAAAAACAACTACCTTCTACCTGCAGAATAGTAGAACCTTCAATAATTAGCACCATGTGCAAAAGAATCTTAGAAGGCACAGGTTACTAAGTGGGAAAAATCGAAAAAGGAACACAGGGACGATATTGCTCTGATCACCCTAGCGGACCGAAACAGTTTACAGATGACAGTTGCAGCAGACTCTACTCTACGTTCCATATCTCAGCAAAGACCGAAAGGCACTACCGCACTAATGGCATCAAACAATGGTCAACACTAAGACCAGATTCAGTCATACAGATTCCTCCCAACATAGTAAATTACTTGTAAAATTCAGTATCCCAGCCTGGAACAGTCTTGAAACAGATAACTAAAGGGCTGCTTGGATTGACGCCGATGCCTGTCCATCAAAAATTGGCGAGCCCGCACGCGCCGACGCGAATTTGGCTTCGGTTTGGATCGAAGCCCATGCCGCTCCAAAAATTGGCTAGCCAACGAACACAGCTAGCGACGCAGGTCATTTGCTCGCCAACACGCGGGCGCGGCGCGGGCGCCAAAATCGGCCGCCAACGAGCGGGCGCGTGCCTGCGCACCAACATTTGGCAACCTGTTTTATGTCCACATCCAAACGTAACCTATAAATATTCTTCTTAGGAGTCTGGTGTCCAGGTTTGACCGCTTTGAGGTAAAATTCCATCACATCTGGAACAACCCCAAGATGCAACAGATTTGTTCAAGATCCGCAAATATGCCCGTATACGCCGCCTAAGAGAGACTCCAAAGTATGAGCAAACACTCCCAGAAGAAGGAACAGAACCCTACTCACAAAGTATGAGCAAACACTCCCAGAAGAAGGAACAGAACCCTACTCACGAGAACGGCTTGCATCTCACCTTTCTACACCAGAGGGACGAAATAAAATCACTGCAAATGGAGAAATGAAGAAAAAATGCTAAAAGAAAAGCCAAGGACGACTTTGACGACCGACGAGATTACTCAACCAACGCAATAAAGATACGCCCCCACCAACCACCCTAGTAGACCTTTAAATCGCCAAAAAGAAGAACAACACAACAAATCCACACCAACAAGACGAAATCACACCGCCGCGTTTCAGGCACTGGATGCCAGCCGGAAGCAGGAAGTTCCAACAGAAAAAGAAAAAAGGATCCTACCAGGCAGCAGAGCCGTTTGCTAGTCACTCCAGGAGAGGAGGCTACGAATATGAACGCAAGAACCATGGAAGGAAGGTGGAAATCACACACCCACGCCGCTTCCTGTTTACGGATTCACGGGACCAAATCTCTCCGACAAAAAGAGAGGGGGGGGGGGGGGCGCAAAATGGGGTCCAGAAATTACCAAACAAACGGGAGAAATCGCCGCGCCGCCTTCCTAACGAGCAGAGACGGTGGTAGCAGCAAAATCTCGGCGCCGCGACCGCGAGCCAGTCATCTACAGAAGCATTTCCGCCTCCTGAAGAGCAGCGGCTGCAACGCCCACAACCGAACGCCGCAGCTTTTCTGAAAGAGACCACGGCTATATACGCAAATGTCCGCAATTTCGGGCGTCCAAAACGACAACGAGGAACACGAGAAGCAGAGAGATGGCCGAGAAGAGTAAAAAGGAGCGGCATTAGGTTTGGCCACGACCACGAGAACCAGGCTAAGAACAGCGAAACACCCACACAAACAAGGTAAAAACGGCAGCTTTCGGCGCCCGGAACCAGCCTAATCACGAAACGCGCACGCGGAGGAGGAAGAAATGCCAAACTTTTCTCTCCCCCAGCGGGAGATGCGGACGAGCACGATACACAGCCTACCATTGCCCAAATCGGAGAGATGCACTTACCATCGAGGTAGTATGAGCGAGGAGGAAGATCTCCGTCAGACGCAGGAGCCCCAAGTGAGAGAGATCCGGCTGCTCCTCCCCCTCACCTCATACTGGGACTCTCACGAACAGATTTACGCCGTCCTGCATCGCTCGCCGCGCGCGGCAATGATGGAACGCAGGAGGGAGGGAGCGGCCGCGTGGTGTGGTGAGAACAACGAGGGAAGGAAAGAGAGGCGAGGAGTGATGGGGGGTATTAATTGTTTATTTATGTCTGTTTTTAATGCGAAAGTAAAGGACAAAGATTTACGGCGCGCGTGTTATTATAGGAGGAGGAGTATTATCTTTTGGAAGAATAATCTTGTTTTACTCCTGCTACTATTACCTTCGTCTTTAAATATAGGTACTTTTTAATGAAACATATGATCGTTACTTAGTTTTTAATAAAATATACTTTTATAATATATAATTTTTTATATTAAAAATTATTTAAATTTATAAATATTATTAGTGAAAATAGATAGAGTTTGATTTTGATAAAATACATATATTTGAAGACGGAGGAAGTAAATCAGGCAGGGGTCAGGAACAGGAACAGCACGTGAATCTGCAGCTGGTCAACATCAAACTGGTTCTGAACGGGACACAAACAAAGTGAACACTACGGAATTCACTTTGTTACTTTCACCTCTTTTACTTTACTCACTGGTTCTGAACGGGACACAAGAAGAACGAGACCACAGTCACCGGTATTATTTCGCACGGCAGCTGTTCAACATGGAGTGAAGTGTCCGTAGCTCATACGCGGAGAGAATTACTCTGTTTTACAGCAAAGTTTTTACCGTTGCGGTATAGGAGTACATGCAGGGCTGGCGTGAACGTCTGCCAATCTGTTACAGCATGATTTGTTAACGTTGGGATTGGTTCTTTGACTCCTTCGGTACTCCAGTTTCTTCGGAGAAGATTACTAGGAGTAGGAAGGAATGGTTCAAAAAACAAACGGTAAGAAGCGTAACTTACATTCTTTTTTGGAGTCCATCAGCTTAACTTGGAATTACTTCTACGAATACCGTCAGATCCAGTTTCTTCGGAGAAGATTTAGGCCCTGTTCGGTTTGTTAAAAATAGAAGGGGAATGGATTGAAACGAGAGAGGAGATTGAATCTTATTTTAGAGAGTAATGGATTTATTTCCCCTCTAATTCACTTAGATTAGTAAACAATCGAACAAGGCTTTAAAAGGAACTGTTCAAAAAACAAACGGTAAGCAGTTTAACTTACAATTTTTTTTTTTACATCAGCTTAACTTAAAATTACTTCTAGGAACACTGTCAGATCTTTTTTCTTTCAGAAAGAGGATTAAATCCGACTGAAATGCTTGTTTATCCGTCTTCCATTCTAAAATTCCCCCCAAAAATTTCAATCCCATGTTTCTCCTTTCGAAATTCAACTACAGCAAATCAACTGAAACCACTTCTGAGATTTGTCTTGGAAGTTGGACCAGTACGTGTGAGACGGAGATAGAACGGCTAATCTCCTTCGCCTGCTCATGTGACATGTCTCTCTCTCAAGTACACTAACCTGGCTGCCAATAAAATCGGAGGTGGTAGCTGCCCTTTGTAATGAGCTGTATGTTTGTACACTTGAGCTCCTGAAAGGGAACAGGTATACGTCTACATTGACAAGGACGCCATGAATCAACAAGAATCCTCCGTCCACGTTAGTACTACGAAGCCATGCAACTTACAGTACTTACAGCCTGTAGTTAGTCACTGGGGGTAGGGTTAGGAGAGAGAGAGAGAGAGATTGCAGACCTAACCACCACCTCTAATCATTGCTTAGAGCATGCAGTTTAGGCACGATGAGCTCTAGGAACTGGGAAGGTGGTGGGAAAGCCCTGGTCCCATGGAATTGTTAACTACAGAGCAAACTGCAGGCACACTAGCTAGTTTCATTGCAGGTTCCCAGTAGTGCAGGGATCGCCTCTCTCTCCTCGCTGTCTTTCGTACGTCGTCTTTAAAGATCACTTGGCTACACAACGCAGTTGATGGTTGTTGTCTGCCTTTGCATATTTTGGTGCCCCTTTTTTTTTTTCTGTACTAGCAAAAGGCGGCTTCCATTCTATCCTCTCGCTCTCGTACTCACTCCACCCACAATGCACTGCACTGCAGCCAGTGATCAGCAATGATCGAATATGGTAATTAAACAAGTTATATTTATGTAGGACAGTTTCATGCAGATAACAATTTGACCTTGCCCCAACTGTTTCAGTGAAATGAACTCCTTTCACAAAGGGATACAGAGAAGAGAAGAGAAGGAATTCCCAAACCAGGTTGCCTTCACCTACAACAAATACTGAGGCTAGCCGGGCGTGTAGTACATGCAAGCCATGGCCCATGGGCACGTTATTGAGCTAGTAAGGTACAACGAGGGACATGCATGATAGAGATGCTATTGCCAGATGCTGTGGTGCCTGATAATCCTTGGGATATAGTAGTACAAATGGTAGGTTAGTGGACTGTTTGATAATATATGAGTGAGGACGCTAGGACGAATCCTCTGTATCTTGGATCTTTATGATCGAATCCCAAAGTAAGTCTCAAGAACTGATAATAATCGGCTGCTGGTAACTTTGATCATCGAACAGATCATGCATGGACGCATGGGAGTAAGTCTGAAGAAGGAGGATGCTGTATGCTATTGATCCTAAACAAACGTGCAAGTTGTTCTGCTGGTTATTCAGGGACGACAATATAAGGGCTTTTTTGTTGGGAAAGCTTGCAGTCGCTTTCATCTTGGGACAAATTAGGCTATGGTGAAGATTGCTTGCGATGTGAACTGTCGGCTTGACCTTGCTGGAAGCTAATGTAGCTAGCCTTTTTTTGGTGTACTGTCAAAGCCCAAACATTTACCTGATTACTAGTACCTCTTTCGAAAGCTACTTCGTCATAGGTTTTGGCACGGCGCCATGCCATCTTCATTCTTCAAGCACATGCATGATCAGCTTCTGATCATGGAAGGTCACTCTAACATACTCTGCCGTTCTAGCTTGCCAACTGCTACCGGCTAAATGAAACCCATCGCGAGGAAAATCTCTTCACCTTTGGTACGGCATGACAGCCTTTGGTTAATTTCGGGACTGATGAAAGGGACCATATATGTAACCACTCTCTTTGGTACTTAGTAATTGTCTTGATCTGGTAGAAGCTCGATCCATGCAGATTTATGTTCGATTTGGATTCATTTGACCCCAACGTACAGACCAGCTGAATTATTGGTTCTCTGGATGAGACGGCGCGCTGCGATGTGATGTGATTATTAGATTATTTACTAGCACAGGAACAGTGCTATCGTTTGAGCAAGCTGCATGTGCAGGTCGTCGTCAGTGGACTGGTGAGTCATCAAAAACAAATCCTCAGCTCGTTGCTATAGCACCGATGTCTGGATTATTGGATGCGCGCTGCATACAAAAATCAAGGTGAAAAGTAGTACCCCTCCGGATATAATTGATGTTTCGTATCCTAAATTTATATTTATAGTAGGCAAATTCTACGGTAAACTCAAATAAACATGAGCCGTCTATTTACACGTATCTCGAAAAAGAAGTAATTCTTTTATCTCTTAAGAGTTAAAAGTACTAAAATAATTAATAACTATTATAATATTTAAATTGAAAGGAAATCAACCGGTTATGAAAAGTCCTTCAGTTTTGGAAATAAATGCATTTGTTATATTTGGGAAGTTTTGTAAATATGTTATGAAAAGACTCGTCTGTTAAAGGAAAAAAAGTGATACGGGTGTGAGATATGGTATTTTTACCGGCTGCCATCGGTAATACAATTCGTAGTTTATTTTTTACCTTCTAAAAATCAACGGCTCAGATTCATTCGATGTTTCACCTCATAAAAGGTGAAAGAAGAGAGAATGGTCTACCTTAGCAGGGCCGTAGTAGTAACTCAGCAAAAAAAAATTTTGGGAATTATAGTAGGCAAATTCTGCAATAGACCGAAATGAATGTGAGCCGTCTATTTACACGAATCTCGAGGAAAAAATGATTCTTTTACTTCTTAAGAGGTAAAAGAACTAAAATAATTAATAAATACTAAATAATTAAAATAGAAGGAAATCATCAAGTTATGAAAAGCGGTGCATGACAGTTAAGGAAACTAAATTCTTTAGTTTTGAAAATAAATCATGAGGGAAGGAACGGGAATTTTGGTTCAACTGTCGGCTGAGGTGAAATCAAATTTTGAATTAGCCTTAATTTGCTCTTCCAAAAACCAACGGTTGAAATTCAATTAAAGTTTCACCTCTTATGAGGTAAAAGAGGAGGTATTGGTCTATCTCAGCAAAGCCTTTATAGTAACTCAGCGATTAAAAACTCGAGTAAGTAGCAGTAGAATCTCTACAACATACTAGTATAGTTCTTCATTCGTGCACGATCAAGCTATATCATAATTTCCCTATCTGGCTATATAGACTATGCATACAACGTGTTCAAGCGATCAACTTTTAGAAAGCAGGAGTTTTATATGAATTGTACATGAATCAATTCAATTTCACTAAAAAGTTATAATTGGAGAATTTTCCTGCGATCCAAAGAGAGCTTGGCGTGAAACATACAGAGTATAAAACGAAACACAATTCGTTTTATTTGATGATCATGTAGGTATCTAGCCACTTTACAAGAGTGTCAAGCATCCACGCCCTCGCAATCAGTGCCATCCATGTGACACGATCGATCAAGCGAGCAAGCAACGGAAAGCCATGGATCTCGCATCTTCCTTTCATCCTCAACCAGTGATCTCGCTCCTTCCTTTCCTCCGCCAGTGATCCTGCTCATAAGCTCTCGCTCGCAGCAGCTTGTGATCCCCATTAGTATCTCCGAGATCCAAACAACTTTTTTTTAGTTTTTGCGTGTGCGCACACGAAAAGGTACACGTGTTACCAACACCCAAATATACATGAATAAATACGTGTAAAGACCATCGTCGCCTTGCCTCTTTTCACCGGCCAAACCCGTGACTTAATTAGACCACCATGTTGTCAATCTAAGTAGAGTAGTCGTTGGTTCATACATAGTTCAAGCTAAGCTACTCCATCTTGTTTACTGTGTACCACCCATGCGCAGAGCTAGAATGACATATAAAAGTGTACCGCTCATGTGCAGAGTTAGAATGACATATAAAAGTGAATAGAGCGAGTAGCTTATACGCAAGTTTTACCACACTCAACTTGTTATTATTTTTTTTTTTTAACTGGGGCACACATGTAGTTGTAAAGGAGGAAACGCATTGTTCATTTTTTTATTACAAAAGGGAATATATTGCTCAAGATACTAGTAGAACGTGAGAGCTGAAGATGCGCAACAGAAAAGGATGAAATCATGGACAGGTGGAAAGGGCGCCAAGAGGCAAGAGGGTGGGAGCAAGGCACAATGATGGCTGCAAGGCACAGCCCGGGCCACGAACTCCAGTCTTTCACCGCCTTTCTATGGCACACCTTGCCCGACAGTCATCGATCAGTCCAGTCTTCTAGTGGGTCCTTGCTTACTCTCTCTCTGGCTTCCTCACTTCAGATGAAGCATGGACATGCGTGGGCTGCACAACGGTGAGTCTGTCAGTCACACCTGTCATTATCTTGGGAGGCGTTAGCAGCAAGGAGTAGTGCCTGTGTGTGTGTCCGACCCTGTGTATATATATATATTTTTGCAAAAAAAAGGAGTATATAGTACAAGCACCACACAAAATTCCTGGGACAATAACGCAATACTCCGTCAGACTTTGCGACCAACGAACATACGATCACCCAGAAAACCCTGCTTCTATTTTCGCTTTTGCAGGGCATCACCCGGCCGGCCTGAAATGTCTTGGTCCATTAAGATTTTATCACGTACTTACTTCTGGTCCTCCAAAATCGCTATCGAGGACAACCAGAATTTGAAGAAGGAGCAAATGGCATGAAATGATCCTGCTCTTGCTCTTCCGGTCCTCCAAATGGGAGTGTCGGCACTGGACACAGAGGAGTGCATGCCGCCTTCCGCGACACCAGTTCCTGTCAACCATGCATGCACGTCAGGTTGCCGCTCAATGCATCAGCGCTTCTTAAGAAGAAAAAGAACATTGAATTTTGTCTTCTTTTTGAAACCGAAAACATGGATTTTTGTTGGGCATTCAGATCATACGATTCGGCTGCAACGATTGGTACACAAAAAAAAAAAATCGTGTTCAGTTTGTTAGTACTGGATTGGACCGGCGCCAAGAATAGACACGTCGCAGCCAGCATTCAAAATCATACTAGTAGTTCTGTGGTGTTCGTCGTCTATGTACTGTATATATCATCATCATCATCATCATCATAGTGCAGGATTGTTTGTGGCAAACCAATTTTTTCTGAAGGAAAAATGTCAGGTGCTCCGTCTGTTCATTAACAAGGAGCTTACTGGGCAGACGTACAGTGCAACTGATTATCAGGCTTGTCAAGGTGAGCTCAATCATTACTGAAACAGGACGAGGTGCTTAACAGCGTGGCCGCGTCCGGTCCGTCCCTGTCTTTTGGCTCGTCCAGTCGCTGCCGCGTCCTGGATTCTCCTGACGGCCATGGACGCGTGGTGGTCCACGGACCACGGGCGGCGCTGGGCAATCAGTTCGCCGTCCGGGTGGATGAGGCCGGCGGTCCGGCCCGGCACCCCATCTGGGGCAGCAGCTCTCGGTGGCGCACATGCTCCCAGGTTTGTCTCGGCGTGCCGACGACACGGAGAGCCTGCCTGCTTGACCCAGAGACCGGACCCCAGACCTGTGTTGTGTTGTGCCTGTCGCCTGAGCTGTTGCCACTAGTCCGAATTCTCTCCAGCAGAGAAGAAAATTCAGATAACTGTAATATGCTACAGCAAAAAATATGAGTGACAGAGCAGCACCTTCTCGTATCAAATATACTGTTCGTCGGTTTTACCTGTTCGCTGAAGTACTGTGGTATGCGATCTGATTCGTTGTTTCTTTGATCCAACGGCTGAAAATCCATCTAAATGCCGGCTACAGTAGCTCCTCCGCCGTTAGACTTCAACTGGAGAGGATTTTGATCCCTTCGCACAGAACACAGGTGCCACTGTTCAGGGGACACAGGGCACGTCGCCTCTATCGCGTACTCGGACACTGGGACACATCGTGCGTCGTCGATCCGTACTGTTCCGCATTATCAAGTTGGGTTTCATGAACCTGAGAAGGAAAGATGTTGGCCGATTGGGACAGCCACGTGGCATTAAGAGTTGCTCCATCCTTGCCAAGTGACAAATACTCCTAACAGCTAGTACTTGAACCTTCTCGCTTCTGGCACTCCAGAAATCCATCTCGACAAGACACCAAGCGCCAGACAGCAGATACAATTGTCAACGTGATGGATGCAGATTCCGTTCAAAAACAGTGCTTGATGAACAAAAGTTCCCGGGAAAAACGGTACATGTCTCAGGACGACGAGTACAGGGCAAAAAGAACAAGAAGAAGCTAATACGGCCGGTACCGCCGACTATGGCTCCCTTCACCGCCTCTGCTACTACTATCTCTTCGATCGCCTCCTCTCCGGGCTGGGGGCGGCGGGGGCATTCCACCAGGTTGTTGCCTATCAATCAACAAGAGAACAGGTTCTCAGGCACCGCACACATGGCATGTGTGCCCTGCTGGATAAACAGTTGAGTTGTTGCTGAGAAAGGCTTACAGGACGTAGCCAACACGACCATCGGGAAGAACCATTGGTACCATCCTCATACCAGAAGGTGCTGGTCCCCTGCCATAAATCATGGGCTGCCAAAGAAAATGTGATGTGATTATGTGAATAAAGCAAGTGTTGCAGTCTTTGATAGTCTGGTTGCCTAACTGTTTGCTCGGCTTACCTGGTTGTAGGCAGGGTTTCCACCTCCATAAGCACCATATGGGTCTCCCATGTAACCACCGTATGAAGGAAGAGGATATTTAGGACCTCCTCCAGGCCTGTGTGAATTCTCAGGTTTCTTATCTGACAATGGTTTGGCCATGGATACTTCCAGTACTTGACCTGCGTTTTAGTCGGTCCAAGGTTGACTCCCAGACGCATTTGAGGTTGCAGTAAGCAACTCCATCGATTAAAAAAACTTTTACTATAAGAGATCTAAACTTACAAAGTCCTTGTGCAAGAGTGCTATGCAATTGAACTGCAAACTTAGTTGCCTATGTATGATTCAATTATTAAAAAAAATCACATGTGTCTTACTCTTACAACTAAAACATTAACGATTTATTAGACAGTGGATGAGGAAAAAGAGGATACTTTACCATCAAGTTCATATTTTTCGCTCCCTCTGACTGCCTTGAGCGCGCTTGACCTTTCAGCAAAATGAACAAATCCAAAATCCCTCTTTTGCCCAGCTTTTCCAGGGGGCAAAACGACTTTTGTGACCTCTCCATGCTTCTCAAACATTTCCTTGATCTTCTCTCTGGAAGCATCCTCAGGTAGGTTCTTCACATATATAGTCTTCACCTGAGGATCAAAATGAAATTGTTGTAAATATTCCATGGACTTGGCACAACAAGATGGGACTATTGCTGATTTTAATATCCATGTATAAACAACTTTCTGTCTAATTTGCAGCTATCCAGATTCCAGATCAGTAATAACATGGTACATTGGTCTTAATATCTATACAGAAGTCCTATTTTCCAGCTGCCTAATAGCTATACAGAAGTCCTTTTTTCTGTTTTTTTTTTCTCTTTTCTTCTCTTCTTTTTCCCATCGTTTCCTCATTTTTTTTATAAAAAAAATCCTTTGTGGTTTATCTCTTGGGGGTTTCATCTCTAGCCTACCCCAACTTGCTTGGGACAATAAGGCTTTGTTGTTGTTGTTGTTGCTGTAATTTTCCTTTTCATTTATATAGGTATAAGAATGCATTTCCCTCATGAAAACAAAATGGATGGCATGTTTCACTCAATTGAGGCTTGAGCTCAAATAAAGAAGGATATGTAATCCAGTCTACCTCTACATAAGGATGCATTAACTCAGGTAGCGCCAACAGAATCAATAGGGGAACTAGTAAAGCCTGTTTGATATTCACCATTTTGGGAACATGGTTGCATTGGGTTTTACTCAGTAAAACTATCAGTTCTAAGTTTCAGGAAGAGAGCAATGCATGTGGCTGCTAAGTCAACTGTAGGGTTAAGTGCTGAGAGACCTTGAGAAGTAGTACTAACATTCTCACAGCAAGATTTCACGTTTGCACCAACTCCCAGGTCCTATATATGTAGAGCGAGATAATATTATATAGCTTACCCCTTAAATTCTTAAAACTAATGTCTTATCTTTTGGAGGACTAACATTTACAGTGGCTGTTTTGGTTGGCTAAATTTGCATAAATCTATCCAGTTGGGAAGATTGCTACTCCTACAAAGGACGATAAACTGTTAAAACAAAATTTCCTAGAACAAAAGTAAAATGTGCAGTTTGGCCTGCTGTTGGATGAACTATCAATGAGCAATATTCAGCAATGAAAAACATGCTGTGCAATCTCTATGCAAGTTACGAAGGAATTTCAGCAAAGGTAGCCGCTACAGAACCTCTCATAGTTAATTCAATCATACAAAGAGGTTTGCATTTCAAAGTTCTTTATGATCCGTAACCGCATATAGGTACAACAACTAGCATACGTGCAAACTCAGTTTTGCAATGTACAGCACCTACCTGAGCAGCTGCAGATGAAGAATCTGTTGAACCCTTAGGTTCTGCCCAGCTGACTGTCAATTGACTTCCATCAACCTTGAAGTTTGGCGATGACAGTTTTTGTCTGGCATAATCCGCGCAGGCATGGTTATAATATTCAACAAAGAGGAACCCACGGTTACGGCTGGGGTCATGCTGATCCTGTAGGACAAAATGTCCATCAGCAGTTCAGTACACCTAGAACCTTTACTGTCAACAGAACAAAGGAATCATGAAATCACCAAAAAGCACCTTGAACATCTCGATGTTCACAACACCTGGCCCCTTCTCAAGGATTATGTTTCTCAGCTCGTCCTCACTTAAACCCTTGGGCACATTTCCAACGAATAGCCTGTGCTTTGCCTGTGACAATGAGCATCGCAAAGTCCTCCCCTGCACCAAATGTAAGCAGCTAAGCACACCACATATGACTCAACTCCCATGATACATTACCAGCTAAACGATCAAGAGAACCAGAGTACCTTGTAATCCTTGTCTTGTACATCCTCGATAGCACGCTGTGCGGAGTCCTTGTCGGTGAACGTAACAAAAGCGAATCCCTTGTTCTCCTTAGTTTCCTTGTCCTTCGTCAACCTCACCTGGCATTCCAACACACAGCGATGCGCATCACCTTACAAATTACAATCCGGCCAGCTTATATGGAAAACAGCTGAGAGTTTCAAGATACCTCCTTTATTTCTCCAAAAGGCTCGCAGAGTTCTCGGAGGTCCTCCTCGGTGATGTCGCGGGGGAGCCCGCCAATGAACACCTCGGACCCGTGCGGCGGCAGCGCGAGCAGCTCGTCCCACTTCTTCCTCTCCTCCTCGTCTTCAGGCCCTTGAGCTCCCCTCTTGTCCGGTGCACCGTCGCCGTCTCCCGTGACCGGTTCATCGCCCTCAACCGCCATCCCGGCGTCATCCTCCCCACCAGCGTCGCCATCGGCCTGCTGGTCCTCATTCTCATCGTCCTCCACCGGCTCCTCCGAGTCGTCGCGGCGGCGGCGGCGGTACCCGGCGTCGTCGTCCATGATGTCATCGTCCCCCTCAAGGTCCAACTGCTCCTCCGGCTCCTCCGACGGCTGCCGATTCGACATACCGATGAAACCCTACCCCAGAACCAGTAACGGAAACAATAAATAAATAAATAAAACAGGGAGTGGATCAGCTAAGTGAAATCATAGAAGAAGTGTTAAGAGGGCAAATAGTATCGACGCGAGCTAGGGTTCCGCTACCAACGAGAGAAGCAGGGAGTTGGGAAGGATCAGCAATCCAACGCCAATCGATGCGACGCGCCGGCGGGGCTAGGCAGCTGCCGTTCTTCTTCTGCGGTGGGAGGAGGATGAGGCTGGCGGCGGCGGAGCTGACTGACTCAGGTGCGCGATCCAGGTTGAGCCTTGAGAGAGGATCATGCGGCTATGGGCCAGATTATGGGCCCATCCCATTCCAAAGTGATGAGGCCCGATCCTAAAAATAACTGACGCCCAATCTTTTTTTTTTTTACATCTTCACTCTCACAGTTTTTTTTTCACAGATTTTAGTTAAAAAACACAGCTAATCAACAAATTCGTTCCAAATTTTAATATTAGAGCCTGTTTGACATGGTTGAAACTTATAAAAAATCCAACTTGTCTCCGGCTGCCAAAAAAGGGTAGCTGCTGAAGAAAGTGGTACAAAAATAAGCGGCCCGTTTGGGAGATCCGATTCTTTAACGCAGAGAAGAAATCGGAAGAGCGGAGGCACGGCACAGGAGTCTCGAGCTTCGGCGGAGGGGCTAGAGCGGAGGCGCTGCGCGGCCAGAGCGGCGCCGGCGTGAATTGAGCGGAGGCTGCCCGGCCAAAGCGGCACCAGCGCGGACCGAGCGGAGGCTGTGCGGCGCGGCCCTACTGGCGATGGCACAAACCCAACGACGACGGCACGAATCGAGCGGATGTTGCGTGGCGCGGCTTGACCGGCGATGCTGCACACCGACAGACGGAGACGTCGACCGAGCGGCGGAGGCGCGGCCCGAGTGGCGCCGGCACGTGCGGCCTGAGAAAAATTGCTACGTGCTGCAGCCAATAGTGCGCGCGGCTTGGCGGCAGAGGCGCGGCCCGAGTGGCTTCGGCGGTGGGCACGCAGGTTCCGTGGTGGCGGGCAGCTCCAGCACGAGCGTGCTCCACGGTGGGCACGCAGGCGGCTCCAACGAGGGGCACGAGGACGGCTCCGACGAGCAGGGCGGCGGGCAGCTCCACGACGGCCAGCTCCATCCCACATCCGCAAAGAAGCGCAAGAAGCGGGTCCAACGCCGCATTCGCTTCTCCTTGTTTCATACTAACTTCGTCTTTAAATATAAACATTTTTTATTTAAGTAAAGTTAATTTTTTTAACTTTAATCATTAGTAATATAAAATTAATAATGTTTTATCATATATAAATTATGTTACTAGATTCTTCATAAAATATACTTTCATAATATATAATTTTTTATATTAAAAATTATTTAAATTTATAGATATTATTAATTAAAATTGATAATATTTAACTTTAACTTTTAAAAAATTGCTTATATTTGGGACGAAACGAGTATTGAATTGAAGAAGCGCTGGTTGTTCTCTACGCCACTCGAAAAGCGAGACGTTTCGTCAACCATTGTTGAAACGCACCTTCACAGGCCGCGTCAAACACGGCCTTAGTATAGAAAAAAAAAAACACATACGGGCATGCAGCATGCGCGTCGCGCATTCAACAATGTTGAGATGTATTGCATTTACTTTATTTTGATTAAACACGGCACTAATATTTCTAATGGATAAAACAAATTTTTTGTGTTATTTCGTCGTGAGATACTATTTAAACTGCAGAGAATTACTCCGAAACAACCTTATAATATTGGATTATTTATTAAACATATTCTTGATGATAATTATTGACTCCTACAAAATAACAAACTTCATTGTAACAATCACAACGAACTGAGTGTGAGTATTTTTTTAATTCTTTACCATTATATTTAAGATTAAATTTTTGCTACAGTTATTGAAGAACAAAAAGAATAAGTATAAATAATATACTTATATTTGTTCAAAAATTTTTAAATTACATCAAATTTTAGATATGATGCATGTAAATTTTGAATTAATTTGTATTTAACTTTTTATGGTGAGAACTCAAATTTCAATATTAATATATTATTGGTGTTGGGATTATAGTATTAAAAGACATCATCATCATCAACCACTTATTTCTACTTTTT